>CABEEJ010006914.1:22863-33727 GCA_901482245.1 Timema douglasi | reverse complement strand
GGGGGGGGGGGGGGGTTGAGGGCGGAGCCCCCAACGAGCAAAGCGAGTCATTTTCTAAAAGCGCACACCCCTCGCCAATGGCAAGTTTGTAAATGTGGACAGGTCAGGGCATATTTACGGCGTCGAATCACGTGACAAGACGGAGTCCGACCCAACTGTTGGGGTCCGAAACACTATATTTGTTGAATAGCACGGTCGTTCTAAATACGGCGAGTTACTGCATCTGACCGGGATTCGAGGCCAGGCCTCCACGTCATCAGCAGTCCAGGTTAATGTGAGTGTGACACCTAGGTCCATTCGACCACCAGTGCGGTCTTCCAACCATTAATAAACAGCAGGTCTCTAAATTATAGCAAGTAGGTCTCTAGAATACAACAAGTATGTCTCTAGAATACTAAGCATGTCTCTAGAATACAGCAAGTAGGTCTCTAAAATACAACAAACAGGTCTCTAGAATACAACAAACAGGTCTCTAGAATACAGCAAGAAGGTCTCTAGAATACAACAAACAGGTCTCTAGAATACAAATATGTCTCTAGAATAACACAAACAGGTATCTAAAATACAACAAACAGGTCTCTAGAATACAACAAACAGGTCTCTAGAATACAAGTATGTATCTAAAATACAACAAACAGGTCTCTAGAATATAGCAAGTGGGTCTCTAAAATACAACAAACAGGTCTCTAGAATACAAATATGTCTCTAGAATACAGCAAGTAGGTCTCTAGAATACAACAAACAGGTCTCTAGAATACAAGTATGTATCTAAAATACAACAAACAGGTCTCTAGAATACAAATATGTCTCTAGAATACAACAAACAGGTCTCTAGAATACAGCAAACAGGTCTCTAGAATACAGCAAACAGGTCTCTAGAATACAGCAAGTAGGTCTCTATTTTACATAAAGTAGGTATCTAGATTACAGCAAGTAGGTATCTATATTACAGCAAGTATGTCTCTATATTACAGCAAGTAGGTATCTATATAACAGCAAGTAGGTCTCTAGATTACAGCAAGTAGGTCTCTAGATTACAGCAAGTAGGTCTCTATAATACAGCAAGTAGGTCTCTATAATACAGCAAGTAGGTCTATATAATACAGCAAGTATGTCTCTATATTACAGCAAGTAGGAATCTATATTACAGCAAGTAGGTCTCTATAATACAGCAAGTAGGTCTCTATAATACAGCAAGTAGGTCTCTATAATACAGCAAGTAGGTCTCTATAATACAGCAAGTATGTCTCTAGATTACAGCAAGTAGGTATCTATATAACAGCAAGTAGGTCTCTATAATACAGCAAGTAGGTCTCTATATTACAGCAAATAGGTATATATATAACAGCAAGTAGGCCTCTATATTACAGCAAGTAGGTATCTATATAACATCAAGTAGGTCTCTATAATACAGCAAGTAGGTCTCTATATTACAGCAAGTAGGTGTCTATATAACAGCAAGTAGGTCTCTATAATACAGCAAGTAGGTCTCTATAATACAGCAAGTAGGTCTCTATAATACAGCAAGTATGTCTCTATATTACAGCAAGTAGGTCTCTAGAATACAGCCAGTAGGTCTCTATAATACAGGAAGTAGGTCTCTATAATACAGGAAGTAGGTCTCTAGATTACAACAAACAGGTCTCTATATTACAGCAAGTAGGTCTCTATAATACAGAAAGTAGGTCTCTAGAATACAGGAAGTAGGTCTCTAGAATATAGGAAGTAGGTCTCTATATTACCGCAAGTAGGTCTCTAGATTACAACAAGCAGGTTTCTATATTACAGCAAGTAGGTCTCTATAATACAGCATGTAGGTATCTATATAACAGCAAGTAGGTCTCTATAATACAGCAAGTAGGTCTCTATATTACAGCAAGTAGGTCTCTATAATACAGCAAGTAGGTCTCTAGATTACAACAAGCAGGTCTCTAGATTACAGCAAGCAGGTCTCAAGAATAAAAGTATGTCTCTAGAATACAACAAACAGGTCTCTAGAATACAGCCAGTAGGTCTCTAGAATACAACAAGTAGGTCTCTAGAATATAGGAAGTAGGTCTCTAGATTAGAGCAAACAGGTCTCTATATTACAGCAAGTAGCTCTCTATAATACAGAAAGTAGGTCTCTAGAATACAGGAAGTAGGTCTCTATAATACAGCAAGTATGTCTCTAGAATACAACAAGTAGGTCTCTAGAATATAGGAAGTAGGTCTCTATAATATAGGAAGTAGGTCTCTAGATTAGAGCAAACAGGTCTCTATATTACAACAAGTAGGTCTCTATAATACAACAAGTAGGTCTCTAGAATATAAGAAGTAGGTCTCTAAATTACAACAAGCAGGTCTCTAGAATTAAAAGTATGTCTCTAGAATACAACAAACAGGTCTCTAGAATACAGCCAGTAGGTCTCTAGAATACAACAAGTAGGTCTCTAGAATACAACAAGTAGGTCTCTAGAATATAGGAAGTAGGTCTCTAGATTACAGCAAGAAGGTCTCTATAATACAGCAAGTAGGTCTCTATAATACAGCAAGTATGTCTCTAGAATACAACAAGTAGGTCTCTAGAATATAGGAAGTAGGTCTCTAGATTAGAGCAAACAGGTCTCTATATTACAACAAGTAGGTCTCTATAATACAGGAAGTAGGTCTCTATATTACAACAAACAGGTCTCTATATTACAACAAGTAGGTCTCTATAATACAGGAAGTAGGTCTCTATAATACAGGAAGTAGGTCTCTATAATACAGGAAGTAGGTCTCTATAATACAGGAAGTAGGTCTCTAGATTACAACAAACAGGTCTCTAGATTACAACAAGTAGGTCTCTATAATACAGCAAGTAGGTCTCTATAATACAACAAGTAGGTCTCTATAATACAGGAAGTAGGTATCTAGATTACAACAAACAGGTCTCTAGATTACAACAATTAGGTCTCTAGATTACAGCAAGCAGGTCTCTAGAATAAAAGTATGTCTCTAGAATACAACAAACAGGTCTCTAGAATACAGCCAGTAGGTCTCTAGAATACAACAAGTAGGTCTCTAGAATATAGGAAGTAGGTCTCTAGATTAGAGCAAACAGGTCTCTATATTACAGCAAGTAGGTCTCTATAATACAGAAAGTAGGTCTCTAGAATACAGGAAGTAGGTCTCTAGAATATAGGAAGTAGGTCTCTATATTACCGCAAGTAGGTCTCTAGATTACAGCAAGCAGGTTTCTATATTACAGCAAGTAGGTCTCTATAATACAGAAAGTAGGTCTCTAGAATACAACAAGTAGGTCTCTAGAATATAGGAAGTAGGTCTCTAGATTAGAGCAAACAGGTCTCTATATTACAGCAAGTAGGTCTCTATAATACAGAAAGTAGGTCTCTAGAATACAGGAAGTAGGTCTCTAGAATATAGGAAGTAGGTCTCTAGATTACAACAAACAGGTCTCTATATTACAGCAAGTAGGTCTCTATAATACAGAACGTAGGTCTCTAGAATACAGGAAGTAGGTCTCTAGAATATAGGAAGTAGGTCTCTATATTACAGCAAGTAGGTCTCTATATTACAGCAAGTAGGTCTCTATATTACCGCAAGTATGTCTCTATATTACAGCAAGCCGGTCTCTAGGGCTAAGCCACCAGTATACGTCACGCTGTGTGGCCTGCACCATGAAATGCTCACATGTGCAAGATAACCCCCCACCCTCTACGTCCTAAATTTGAAACCATTCCTAATCTTTAACAAAGGGCCCTTTTCGCATCGTCCCCTTACAGATTGTGCACCGGGTACAGTCAGTGGACCGTTGAAACCACCACGGCCCATTGACGCCGGTCCACCAGTTCCGAAACAGACAGCAGCTGCTGCCTCCCCGCGAACTCTCTGAGCATCAGTCAAACGCTGGCTGGAGGGAAGGTTATACCTCGACCCTCTTTCCGGAGCCACACTGTCTATTCTACGACTGGTGTTTCTTGTAACGTCAACATCCTTGCCTCTTTTACCGGAGACCGGGGTTCGAATCATTCACTGTCATAGTCTCTACTTAGTTGTTCTTCCCCTGAGAATACATCGTGTTTTTATTCGATTGTATTTATATAAAATATAAAAGGGGGTGAATAATATAAAATAGGAGAAGACGGGAGAAAGTGTTTAAAAACCTCTTTTGTTACTTCCCCCTCACACAAATAAAGTTCCACTACTACTGGAGAAAGTAACATTGTTCTTACTTCTTAGGGCAGGGATTCCCAACCCTTCTCCCTCCAGGGCACACTTAGTCCTAGATAATATTCTCACTACAAACTTGTTTTTTCAACAACATATTCACTGATGTTCTCAGATATTTCAGAAATACGTCGGCCTATCTTATTATTCGATAAAGACACTTTTGAAATTCGCTCTTTAGATTGTTTTATAAGCATGGTTTCAATAATGACCTGAAAAGCTGATCCAATAACATGATATTTTGTGTTTTTGCGATCAATTCAGCAACTTTGAATGACGCCTCAAGTGCACTATCTGAAATTAAAACAACCGTTTCCATTTTATGTGTGTCTTGTGTTGGGAGGATGGTTTATTGGGACTCACTGGGATGTTTGGCTGTTGGATGTCGCTTCGTCTGGCTCAGAATCATTGTTTCATCGCTCAGATGTTCTCCAAGAAATATCCAGATAGAAAATGGTCGGCCACAATCGTCTTTTCAAGGGAAACCTAAAATTATACTCTTTGGGAGGCTTAGAACTGAAACAAAGTTAGTAGTAGATTTATTACGAGATGTTTGGTTTCAATTAAAATCTTAGGACATTTTGGCGGCACACCGGTTGGGAGCCACTGTCTTAGGGTTTAGTAGACATCATGTCGTAAACTTACAATTTTAAACACCCCCCCCCCCCGCCCCTTGAAATTATATTCTCCCTACACCCTTTCTCAGTGTACTTGGTTCAAATACTCGGTACAAATGAGATAAGTCTAGCGTTGTTATTAATATTAATTTAGTTTGTATTTTATAAATAAAACAATAAATTTAACTCTAGAAAATCGCATATTACTACACTGATCACACCCAGGCATATTTAATCTTATATTCATCTACCCTCAAAATGAGAATTATAGCGTTTAGGTAAATGAAGCAATATGTATTCAATTGCAAACTCATGTGTATTTTAATTCCATCTCAACACATCTTTAGATGTATTCTAAACTAAGCGCTGTGAATGTGCGACATCAGCTGATGAAGGGAGGCACGTGAAAAGTAAAACAATGCTACTAGTAGTGCCATCTCTTAGCAATGTCACGTACTACATTCTCGTATGTCCGCTAGAGCTCAGCATCTGACAACTCTTACAAATTGTTGCGACATAACTCAATAAGGAAAACCTCTTTTCGCTTTATGACAGTAATGGATTAATGTAATTGTTGTATTATAAATAATACTAGAGATAAAAATAAAATTGCGCAGGTATATACATTTTTCTTGGCGTCTGTTTATTCGTAAACGCTGGGAGACTTGATATAATCACAAATTTACTACTTCTGAATTTAAAATTATTATTATTATTACTATTATTATTATTACTATTATTAGCACAGCGTCTTACTACCCGTTCGGGTTATACGCACTTAAGCTAATGTGTAATGGTAGGGTGATTGTGAGATGAAATGAAGGACCTACAGTTTAACGTGGAATCCGAACCACGGTGGAGGCCTGGCATTTCCCACACTCACAAGGTGTCTTGTCAGAGGTGAAGGAAGGGTTTGGTAATCAGATAAATCTTTGCCGGGACCGAGGATTGAACCCCGGCCGCCAGCATAGAAGTCTGACACCTTACCCCTTTAAAATTATTAATGAATAAAACGCCCATTATTTCAAAATTTAAATGGCTCAATTCATTACATTTAATCTATTTCTTTGATACAAAATGGTGTTATGTAAAGGACATAAAAATGTCCCCTACTTATTCTAACTTTAAGGTATAGCATGTAAGTTTGGATAATAAACCCTTTTAGTTTGTTTTCACTGCAACGACAAGAAAACTAACAAGTTTAGTACCAGTCTATTAAGTCTAGATTGTTTTTAAATAGCTAAACAATTTTTTTTTACCAAGAAATATTAATTTCACAATTTGGTTTTTAAATCTCTACGTTCAAATTTAGATTGAAAAAAATAATAAAAATAGAGTAGTTAGAGTTTGAAAGACTTCGCGTGTCAAATTTCAATATTATTTATGAGTAAAATCTATAAATATTTTAAATAAATGAACGCAAAGGTTGACTTTTGTTTTAATTATCTAGAAATTAAATAATATAATGCCAGCGTGTACCAATCAAAGCAGAACTTTGAAATGTTCAATCCAAATGTTCGTATTCTTGCAATCAATTCTATAAAGGAGAGATAATATTTGAAAAGAGTTAACCCCTCCTTCCCCCTTCCAACAAACCTTTACCCCCCCTCATTCCAACTCAACCTACCATTATACATCCATATAAACGAAAGTAACGAACTCAAACCGATTCTTGTTGCTTGTTTGTTTGGTGTTGGGTTGGGGTTTTTTTTCAAGAAAAGCTGCGAGGTTTATCTTTCAAGCACGACATTTTCTTCTTCCATCAAGTTAATGTGTAGACGTTATCCGAAGAGAGGACTGGAATCTGAACAAGACAGCCGCCATAACTCTAGTACTACAAACGGCCGCAAGGGGCGATGCGACTTCCATTTGCTTGATTTGATTCAGAAGAGATCACGGGGCAAAGATTGACGACTAGAGAGTCTTGTAATGGCGCAGCTCGCAATAAAACTCGTGTTTTTATAACGTTCTCCTTTCTAAATTAAAACTTTTAATAACCATGTTAGGTAAGAGGTTAACACACTTGACAGACAGTGTAGGCTACCAGCAACAATAAAATAGTTTTTCCATTCTATCTCCCGACGATTGCTGGCACATACATTTTACTCTCCTTCATCCTTTAATTTTTTAAATAAACTATTGTATTATGACAGTTCTCTAGCTGTACTCCATCATCATTACTTAGAACAGCCGTGGGCAAACTACGGCCCACAACGTTATTTTGCGCGGCCCGCACATAAATTTAAAACTTTCGTGATTTTACTAACAAAAAATGGCAAATTAAATACATAATCAGTTCGTGTTTTTGAACATGTGAAGAAATGAGCAAGCTCGTTTATAATGTCACGTGTTATCTTCGGTTATTACGGTAGTCACGTGACTGGTAAATGTATTTTTGTGTGAAAATAAAGTTAATTATTTAGTAAATTTATGTTTTTGTTGCATGCGGCCCTCGGGGAGAAAAGTTTGCCTACCTATGACTTAGAAGAATACTGATTTTAAAAGGTGTTTAAACTGTTTTTTATTACGATGTTAGTTTTAAACAACAATGCCACATTGCAAATGAGTATAAACACAACAATTAGATAATCTATCGCTTGGAACTACTTTCAACTGTGACTTGAAATAATGGTTTGATAATGGTCATGTCTTATCGGACTTTCTGTCCCGCAACAAAATTATCACTTTGTGTCATTTAGAAGCCTCAATCAATAAAAGAACAGCAACATATCGCAGACACCACCGTCGTTCCTAATTGGACGTCTCGTGAGCTCCGGTATGACGTCACAAGCAACGCGAGGGGTCGATTCATATCGATATAATGGGATTGTCCGGCGTGGCGGAAGATGACGGGCGAAACAAAAGACGGAGCGGAGCGGAAATCTGAAAGAAGAAGCACGTCACGACCAAACTATGGCGGCCATTTCCGGTCCTTTGAGTCGTCAAATAGCTCAATTTCCTGTCCGACGCAGAGTTGACGGTTCATCACATCGTTTTCTCTTCCTCTCGTCATATTTTGTTGACGGGAGGAACAACTATTGGTACATACAGCGTGTTCGGACAAACTTGGCGGTGGACTAGCGTCTGTATCGACTATCGAGAGAGTTGCGGGCTTTGATCAATCCGCTTGTTTTGTTTGTTCAAAAGTTCACTTTCCTAACACTTGGTTGCTCCTGCGCGGAAGTTACAAACCGAACCATACTGTCATTCGACAGTAACAATTGTATTTCACAACCCTAACAAGTGTTTGATCATAATCTATAAATACCGATTCACTGATTTCAAATAATTACAGTTCACGAATTATGAGAGGTCAAACTTGATATTTTATGCTTTTTGCACGCCATTGTTGGAGTAAAGTAATTAATGTACGAGGCTGAAATTTGGTACGAATATTCACTAATATGAGGTGAACACAATGAAATATTTATAAGGTTATTAAAATGTTACTATCAATATAGTATTAATGATTACTACAATAACCTTCCGGAACTCTGATAATTGTTGCTAATCGTTCAGAAACCCCGCGTTATTTAAGAAGAGATTTGTTAATTAGAAATACGGTTCGCACTAAAACGGAGATGAAAGACCACAGCACGTCCATAAACGATTGAAAACCTTGTATCTTTAGTTTTTAAAATTTTGAAAAACATTCTTGAAGAGTGCTCATTTTCGAGGACATTTAGCGGGAAATGTCTCAATTTTTAAGATAAAAGTAAACTGTTTTAGAAAAATAAATCTAGCTTTCCTCTGACAAATAAATTCATCATTTTACAGAGCTACAAGCGGGCATTTACCCGCTTAGGTGACCACATGGTCTAAGGCGCTAATCTCGCAATAAACTAGACTGACAAGCCTAAATGGTTTTATACTCTCCCCACGCAAATGCGAGTGCAATTCCTCCAAACAGAACCTTCCTGATCCCTAACACCATAAGCGTGATTAATACACAGTCGTATAACCCGAACGGGTAGTAAGACGCAGTGCTAAACAACAACAGACGATTCTAATATAATGGAGGATTGTTTTGAAGCTCCAGAACTGCCTCCAATTAGAAATACCGTGGCGTGAGCCGCAGAAATTGTTTTGTTTTTATATTCATAAGGCACTCTGTTGGATTCAAACCCAACAAAAACCTTGCAGGCGAGATCCTTCACAACCTGAGCGTCATTTTATAGTGAAGGAAGTGTACCCAAACCCCCCTCCCCCCTGTTTTGTCTGTGTGTGTATACTTCTTACAAGACAGTAAATATTTAACTCCGTATTCCCTGATTCTTTTTATTTCCAGTTTGTGTGCTCGATCACATGGGCGAAGCCTCAGCTCGGAGAGTTTGTTTGGAGTTAGACATCTCCTGTTGAGGTAGCCTCGTCTGTCTCTCTCTCTTTCTCTACTGCACTAACTAAATATGGCGGGGGTCGAAACGAGCCATAACAACTTACTGCGGCTTCACACGAAGACAAGAGCTCGGACTTGTGGTCACGTGGCGGGCTCTAGACCAATCACTGCGTTGGTCACTCGTCACTAGTAGAACAATCTCTTTCCGCGCTGCTCCATAAAATCTGCGTGAAAGAACCAATCAAATTTCAAAACTGACTCACCCAATCGGTGCGCATGCGTTTACAAAGCGAGATACAAGGAGATAGAAATTGTAATGATATTGGTTTGGATTAATCTAAAGTATGTAAAAAGTCATGGATGAAGGTAAATTGTATTTAAAGTAATATAGGTAGAGTATCCTTTTAAGATTCATCCATGAAGAAACACGCGCTTCTCAGAAACAATGTGAAAAGGATCTCACCACTAAAATATATTTTTTATACCATCTTTCTTGTTAAAAGAATAACTGCGTCAATTCTTGTTAAAAGGAACATCTTCATAGTATTTGACAGAAGACGCCATTTCTCTATACCAATAAGAAGCTAGCCTTCACAAAACCTGTCGCCAGGACTCTTTCTATTAGTTGGATTTTACACTGTTGATGAGGGGAGAGAAAGGCAAGGGGTATGTTATATATAAACCATTGTGCGTATGTTTAAGGCATCTCCGGGATCCAAACATCTACACCGAGATCTCGCTCACGCACAAGTCAGTCTAACACAGTATAATATAAGTCACATCAATATCACAAGTGTGCAGTGATATAAAACATTTAATTAAAATATGTACAAGTAATTTGCAGGTGTAATTTAAATAAACCGTGTGTGAAATGACAGCCATCAACAGTTCTCTTTCTTCAATTTGATTAATATACCGATTTAATTAGTGCTCGAACACGGAGCTATAGACAGCTGGTTAAACGGTATCTTTCCGCACAGTGCTGATAGGCGCTCTGATCACGGAGCTTTAGACAACCTATAAATCATCACAGCATTATATCAGGGAATTAATCCGTAGTGTTTCAATCGACGCCCAAAGCGGGGTGATTGATCATATAGTGTTACAATTGACGCCCAAAGCGCGGCGCGATAAACCAATAGTATTACAAAATGATTTGAAATAACTCGTTGAACTTAAATTTCGCGTGTTTAGTTCTAACTCTGTGTTGATTTGTTTCGTTACACAAAACAATAATTATAAAACATTCATCACGATGACTAGAAAGTTAAATATATTGATAACCCTCTCTTTTAAGATGGTGTTGCAAAGCATTATGGGTCAACATAATAGTTCTGCTATCGTACGACACTCAAGCAGACTATGAGCTATATTTTCAGCGGGCGTTAGAATCATACTTTAGACGTAATGCACAGCGAATAGTGCGTAAAATTGTTGAAACACTTTACTTTCAGAGATAGCGCTCACAGCCGAAACATAGCGAATAGAGCATACATTTGAGATGCCTTTAATTGTTATTAGACTGACCCTAGTTTAAAAGAAGACGGAAGAGAAAGTTGTATAAGTTTTTGTTAATATATTTTCGTTAACCCCCTCCAAAGTATAACCAAAGAGTTGCAATGAATAGCACGTAGAACGTGGCTAGTTGGGTTGGAAGACTCTGGGACTATGTTTAATATATATATATTTGCGGGGGGGG
>CABEEJ010006914.1:0-22843 GCA_901482245.1 Timema douglasi | reverse complement strand
ATTTATTTGGGGGGGGGGGGGGGGGGTTCTCGGCATTAGAGGGATAGAGCGGTTCCTCTCGAATTCCCAGATGTAAAACTTAAAATACTGTAATTGTTTTGTTATCAAGTTTATCGAATACAAAATAAGTTCGAGTTTGATCGGGTGTTTATTGGTTTACAAACAAACGGTATCACCTAATACAAATTAATTAAGTAAATCAGTTAAAATATTGTCGATTGAAATTAATCTTTCTTTTTTTGCCCACCTTGGTGGCGTAGTTAGCTAACGCACCAGTTTCGTGTTGAGCTAGATTGCCGAGGAGGGGGAGATCGAGGTACTAATCTCGCTAGGATGAACCGGGAAGGGTGGAGTTCTCCTAAAGGGGTTTTCACTATCCCTCCATGCAAATGCGGGTTCACTTCCTCTATATCCAACCTTCCCAATTCTTAAACCATTAGCGCAATTAGTACACAAGCGTATAAGCCGAACGGGTAGTAAGACGCGGTGCTAAGTAGTAATAATGATTTTACTTGTGTCCTCCACACAGATGTGCTAGTAGCTTAAAATACACCCTGTCCTCCACACAGATGTGCTTTCAGTTCGAGTAGACATATGGGGCGACTTAGTTGCTCGGGAGTATTTAAAAGGGAAGGGGGGAAAGAACTTCAGAGCTTTTGAAATGTTCACTCTTGGGTCAAAAGAAGAGCCGACAAAGTGAGTCGTAACTTGCATTAGAAAATAAACTTCTCCTCTGTGCAAGTCTCTCTGTGTCCGAGATCCTCTCTTTTTCAGATAAAAGACAAGGATCCCCCTCACTAAACACACACACAGATTTAAAAAAAAGACCTTTAGATATTTTAACGAGTGTATTAAAAGAATGTTTTCTCAGAATCGTATGTTCCAGAACGAATGTTTTCATTGACAAGAAATTGTTTAAGATTCACTGACGTTTCTTGTTTACAGGAGTGACTTGTGAGTTTACCCTGACGTTTGTTGTTTACAGGAGTGACTTGTGAACTTACCCTGACGTTTGTTGTTTACAGGAGTGACTTGTGAGCTTACCCTGACGTTTGTTGTTTACAGGAGTGACTTGTAAGTTTACCATGACGTTTGTTGTTTACAGGAGTGACTTGCGAGATTACCCTGACGTTTGTTGTTTACAGGAGTGACTTGCGAGCTTACCCTGACGCTTGTTGTTTACAGGAGTGACTTGTGAACTTACCCTGACGTTTGTTGTTTACAGTAGTGACTTGTGAGCTTACCCTGACGTTTGTTGTTTACCGGAGTGACTTGTGAGCTTACCCTGACGTTTGTTGTTTACAGGAGTGACTTGCGAGATTACCCTGACGTTTGTTGTTTACAGGAGTGACTTGTGAGCTTACCCTGACGTTTGTTGTTTACAGGAGTGACTTGTGAGTTTACCATGACGTTTGTTGTTTACAGGAGTGACTTGTGAGTTTACCCTGACGTTTGTTGTTTACAGGAGTGACTTGTGAGTTTACCCTGACGTTTGTTGTTTACAGGAGTGACTTGTGAGGTTACCCTGACGTTTGTTGTTTACAGGAGTGACTTGCGAGTTTACCCTGACGTTTGTTGTTTACAGGAGTGACTTGTGAGCTTACCATGACGTTTGTTGTTTACTGGAGTGACTTGTGAACTTACCCTGACGTTTGTTGTTTACTGGAGTGACTTGTGAGCTTACCATGACGTTTGTTGTTTACAGGAGTGACTTGTGAGTTTACCCTGACGTTTGTTGTTTACAGGAGTGACTTGTGAGCTTACCCTGTCGTTTGTTGTTTACAGGAGTGACTTGTGAGCTTACCCTGACGTTTGTTGTTTACAGGAGTGACTTGTGAGCTTACCATGACGTTTGTTGTTTACTGGAGTGACTTGTGAGGTTACCCTGACGTTTGTTGTTTACAGGAGTGACTTGTGAGCTTACCCTGACGTTTGTTGTTTACAGGAGTGACTTGTGAGCTTACCCTGACGTTTGTTGTTTACAGGAGTGACTTGTGAGTTTACCCTGACGTTTGTTGTTTACAGGAGTGACTTGTGAGATTACCCTGACGTTTGTTGTTTACAGGAGTGACTTGTGAGCTTACCCTGACGTTTGTTGTTTACAGGAGTGACTTGTGAACTTACCCTGACGTTTGTTGTTTACAGGAGTGACTTGTGAACTTACCATGACGTTTGTTGTTTACAGGAGTGACTTGTGAGCTTACCCTGAAGTTTGTTGTTTACAGGAGTGACTTGTGAGTTTACCCTGACGTTTTTTGTTTACAGGAGTGACTTGTGAGCTTACCCTGACGTTTGTTGTTTACAGGAGTGACATTTAACCATATATATATATTTTTAAACTAACTGTTTTTAGAAGCTATTAGAAGTTTGTTTTAAACTGTATCATATTCTAGAATGTAAGAGGGAAGTGAAATAATTAAAATAACTTTACATGGAGTGGAAACATTTGTTCCGGGTGGGGGCGTTAGGCAATGAAATAAGTAAAAGCCTGCTGTACCTCAAGATAACAGCTATCGGGTAAGATTACCTTCACGGCAATAACTCACATGAATACTGCACTTCAAGATAGTAACTAGATAAATTGCTATACAATTATAACTAAAACTAATAAAAATAAAATATAATACATTGATTGAACCAACATTATTGGCTGCTTATTCTACCAACGAGCTACCGTGCCCGACTTCTAGATTGTATAGTTAGTTTTAAACTGATAGGTAGCAGCACTATACGGTGTACGAACAGAACCAGGGATGCTAGACATAACACCGCTCGCTAGATGGGATGTGATACTCTCTGGATTGTTTATTTTAAGTCCGTGCTAGGAACTGAAACAGTCTGAATTTTTTACTTCAAGCAAATTCAGCCCCTGTTCATTTTTTTCCCCACTACACTTTAAAAAATATACGACTAATTCTTCGTCTTCAAAATTCAAAATGCCATGGCTTTTATTCTAGTCGTAACAAAAAAGGGTACCGATAAGATAAACTATTTACACATTTTTTCGGTTGTCTCTGTAGTCACTCTTCTATAACGTAATTACTGTTAGATTATTAAAATATTAGTAAATGTGGGAATCTGGTAGAAATAATTATGTCAAGTATTTAATTAATGTGTGTTTTATTTGAGTATTTTTAGGTGATTATGTAGTATGACATGCACACACACCCATTTAATGACGCAGTTGTTGAATCTACAGACGGATATAACTGACCACTCTTGGGTATAATTCGTGGCCAGTTTATTTCACAGAAATGAGCAGCTAGTTTTTCATTGTTCATAAATTGACAACCTGAAGAATATGGGAGAAAATCGTTCACAAGTTTACGACCTACAACAATTGATCTCTACCCCTCACATCAAAAATATTATTTACTACATAATTTATCTCACACACTTTTCTTGAACAAGTTCGTTTGGTTTAGTTCGTTTCTGTAACCGAGATCAGCCGAAGAAGCACGATTGGCTTGTATTGTATATGGAGTGCTGTTATTTGAACTATTTTATTAGTTAAATTGAATTTGAAATATTCGTTAGCAAACTACCAGCAACGTAGCCGATACCATAATATGTGAATGCCCTAATATCTGCGCAGCGCTGCAGATTTGCAATTATATCTGACCTTCGTCTTGACCTTGGTTAATATCGCTATTATTTTATAACCCTAAAATATATTTGGGTGTTATATAAACGATATTAACAATGTGAATGGTTCTTACTAGGTATTCTTGGATTGCTCTAATGCAACTGAAATAGACATTTTAAATTAATTTTGTGTATTCTTGTACTTATTATCTTCATAGGCCTAGTTTGTTTTTGTCGCATAACAACAGGCCAACTACATCACTACAAATCGTAAAAATACTACATTACTACAACTCGTAACAATACTACATCACTACAACTTGTAACAATACTACATTACTACAGCTCGTAACAATACCACATCACTACAACTTGTAACAATACTACATCACTACAACTTGTAACAATACTACATCACTACAACTTGTAACAATACTACATTACTACAACTCGTAACAATACTACATTACTACAACTCGTAACAATACCACATTACTACAATTTGTAGCAATACTATATTACTACAACTTGTAACAATACTACATCACCACAACTTGTAACAATACTACAACTTGTAACGATACTACATTACTACAACTTGTAACGATACTACATTACTACAGCTCGTAACAATACTACATTACTACAACTCGTAACAATACTACATTACTACAACTTGTAACAATACTACATTACTACAACTCGTAACAATATTACTATGTACAATTACGTTTTTGTTTTGTCCAGAGCAACCAACCAGCTGCCACTACATGGGTGGAATCATAACCTGTGAGATCAACAATGTTTATTTCATTGAATACAATAAATAGGTACAGCCCATAAAAATAATAAATTAAAATCAATATCATTACAAAGTTAGTATGTATTTTACCAATAATCTCCTTTTTTTTGTCATCTTAATTATTTTCTCTGGGTCTACTCACCATATTACTTGTCGAAAACCATAAAATGAAAACGTAGTTGTTCAACATTTGTTACAATATTTTAACAGCACGCGTGATAATATGCTAAAAGACTAGCGCTTTTTAGCTCGTATGTTTGATTCGTGGAACTAGAACATTTAAATGCTGTGAGTGAGGAGTCTCATAGAGATGGCACAGGTTAAACTATATACCGATCACCAAAGAGCTATTGTCTAGCATTGACACTGACCGTATATGAATTAGAGGTTGCGTATCTACCGGGCATGTGGAGAACTAATGTAATTGATCTAAATTCAATGGTATGAATTATACCGTCAAATAGTTTACAAAACCTAATGATGTAAACAATATTTTTTCAGTTTTAGTTTTAATGTATTTACTTTTAAACTTAATTTAACCCCAAAGAGACTTTAATATATTTTGGTATCTATTGTATTATCATTTTAAAAAAATATTTAAATGCGAATTTTAAAAGAAAGGATTAGTCTTGTGGGTCTTGTTCAACGTCACTGGTTACTGGTCGAAAGAATCATAAGTGAGTTTAAAAACAATTTGTCCAAGACACTTGCCCCCTTTGCAAGAAAGCAGCAGGTAAAAGTGATTAATTATCCTTCTTTCCTGAATAAGAATTTTCACTTTTTTTTTACCATTCCTAAACCTACTCGGTGTAGTTGTTAATAAATATATTTCCAACCGCTGACGAAACAAAGAATATAATTAATTTAAGGAATTACCACAGAAACAGTTGCTAATACATTTATCTAGATCTGGATCTTTACAAATGTATCTATACGTGAAACATAGGAAAAGTTTCTTCTTATTTAGATGCTGAAGACATTTAAAACAATTTCTATTATTAAAATCTGTATTATTGTGTGCACAATAACTCCAATCCTTAAAAAGTCTGTTGATGGAATCGTTAGTCCTCCTTTGGGTAAGATCATTAAAATGGTTATTATCTGTATCATGCCCAACTAAAAGAATAACTTCAACAATTGCATTCCAAACGAATAGACCATTTGTAGCAAGTGCAAACATATCACAAATGTACAAAACCGAGGATTTTGGAATTATGTTAGTGGTTAGTTTAGTATCACTAATCACATCCACAAATTTGTCGTCTATTGCATGTTTTTCTATGTGAGCCAAAACATAGTGAGCCTATAACATAACTACATGTAATTAATATCTAAATAATGAAATAGATGCATGAATCACGCAAAATTTCCCATCAAGTAAATTACACAAGAAACAAACATCCCGCAGAATAAAACAAACTGAATCAATCAGAAATACTGCAAGTGGCTGTATTTTTAACAGAGCTCGACGCAGTGTTGCCAATATTCAGTATTTCAGACTGTAACTTAAGACGGTCATGGCTTATGAGGTATCAGCCAATGGGAACGCGAGGATAAGCTATGGCTAAAAGATACTGTTTAGTTGCCATAGTTTTTTTTGAGCGAAACCTTAATTATTTAAGTATTATTTAGAGACATTATCTAATATTGTAAAGAGGCTAGGTCATTTTCTGTTAATAAAAGACAATACATTTTATTAAGACTTTAAACACTACGTTTGATTATAAACCGTGTTTTTGTCTTGTGATTGTGCACTCTGTTCTATGCGCTATACATGAATGTAAAACGAACCTTACTCTGTATATAAAAAGATAGGGTCACAGTAATTATTAATGTAAAGAGAATAAAAATATAACGTCATCTATAGGAATTTGAATATGCCATTGCTAATGTCACCCAGTCCACAGCAGTTAGGTATATTTTAATACGAAGGCAGCAAAACATACATAATTGTCCATGAGTAGAGTAATGACGTTAATGGGACATTAAGTAATGGATAAACCTTTAAAATCTAAATCAAAGTTCCAAAATGTGACCTGATTTTTAACAACTTAGTTTGTCTTCCATATTATAGGTTCATGTATGTAACGCACTGGCGTGTGTACTGAGTGACGTCCAAGCTCAGCCAATCAGATGTCTTTCTCCATCCGGCACTACCTTCTATTCTATTTACATTGGTACCTTTGCCCTTTGCGTTGATGTATGAGATGCTGGAAGTGGTAGAATCTTGAACCACTTAGGTGAAAGTAATTGCTGAAACACATATTTCAAATAGGCAAAATAAATAATATCGTAAGTATGTTATTATGTATATTTATCCTGGCTCTTGCTCAAATATAAGCCAAAACTGTCAAGAAACCACTCAATTTAAATAGTCTTCGACTTTATTAATTGCACACTAAACTAAAATCGACATACTTTAATCGTCGTAGTCCCTAAAGTACGAGTCTTAATCTCTATGGCGTTTTAAAATTGCATCTTTGTACCAACCTTGTATTTTTGAATAACAAAAAATGATTAGCTTATCTCAGGTTTTGTTATTGCTGATTTATAAATATTTGTCCAGTATGGGCCAAATGAATTAATATTTTTTGTTTAGCTCTTGTGGAAATAAGGGATATGATAGTGAATTAAATAATAAATTAAGATGTACTATATTCACAATTGTATCTTATAGTAACTATCCACCAATAAAAATAGTTTTTTTTATAACTTAGAGAAAGAACCATACACAATATTAGTTTCAAAATAAAACCTTTTCATTTTGTACACACAAGCGTATTAACACAGCCATGTAGAGTGTACAGTTTGTATGACATCATCCATCAACCGCCATTTTATGAAGTGAGGGCAGCATTTTTTTAAGCTTTTCATTTGTAAAGCATTTGTAAAAGAACAACACACACACAGATTCAAACGTTTATTTTCTTAAATTTACATTTAAATAGTGTGAGCACGCTTAAAAAAATAGAAAAATAATTAAAAAACAAATGGTTTGTCGTAAAGTTGTGATTGCCAAACGTGACAGCAGTTCAACATGTGGTCTCACAAATCAAATATAGTTTGGCGAATGGATACTTGAGATTAGATCTGGTAACTTTTGTTAGCTGTCAGTTACCACCAAGTATCGGAGGTCCATGCTCATATTTACATTCCTATCTAATCCTTTGCTACAGATAATTTCCGCTTATTCCATTCCGTTTAAATTCGAACCGTTTCAGAACTTAAGAAAAAATATTTTCTAATTTTCATTAAAAATTGTAACGTATATACTATTTTATATAATCTTGAACCTGTCTGAATTGATAAACTACTAAGTCAAAATTGTAGTGGGTTTTAATATTGGATAGGTACCTAAAATCATTATAGTTATTATATGCCAACTGTTGTTACATCTAAATAAGTGTTTTTTTTAGTAATTAATTGTTGCATACTTACTTTATATAATCTTGACCGTTTGTATTCATAAGCTATTAAATTAAAATGTGTATTGTAATATTCTTGTGACATCCAAATTACCCTCTCAAACCAAGTATATTGTACAATACAAATTTGAATCAAGAATTATGGGATTAATTGTGTTCAAAGTTGTATAAAACACTTATCCATATTCATTAAATACATAACTGAATGATATATTTTAGCATATTATGCACCATGTCTATATTTATAAGAAAGTTACGATGTAGTAACGTTACAAATGTACGTCACAAAAACAAAAGCGTGTCTATATTCGCACCTTCTTTCTTTTACCATGATTCTATCAAAATAGTAAACATACAAAATGGCGTCGATTTATATAAACAGTAGATTTAAAGTGTTTTAAACTAGATTTATTATATACATATTGTGTTTTATTTTTACTCTACACAATTATTCGCAAGACAAACCACTTCTTAGTCGATATTTGTATAATACAAAATTGTTACTTAACAATAACTAAGCAAAAGTTAATGTGCATTTATAAATTGTAGGTTATGTTCAAGAAATGTGGATAACACGATGTGTATATGGACATTGCGACAGCAATACAAAAGATGTAGATAAACCACGCATGCGAGGAGTATTTTTTATAGGCTTTCCGGAAAGAAATAAAGAATTATCACGGTGTGAAAACTGGGTGAAAGCTTGCGGAAGGAATGATTTAACGTTGGATGATATTGACGATAAAACGTTGATATGTAATCTACATTTTGTTGGGTGCTGTGGACCATCTTATCAATATCCAGATCCTATACCATACGTACCAACTTCAGTAAGTTTGCCTTGCATTTATTCATTGCTTCCATTTGCGTGTTTATAATTTCTATGTAGGAATAAATTATATTTACTTACTACAAAGGTTATAATTCCTACAACGTTTAGCTATTTTTATATCTTTTAATATGCTAGAAAGAACCAACACTAAACTAAGTCTGTCAACTTAATAAAGTAAAGCAAACCGTGATTTGACAAGATGTTACCTAGGCATTACCACAACACATATAAAGAAACTGAAACTAATTTAAACACGGTGGCACATGGCAGCAAAAGTCTTTAGAAAAAATACATTTAAAATAGATTGATTGACTTAGAATCAACTGTTGAACATCATACCAAGGACTAACATTTTCCAAAGAATTCTACTAGATTACTTTTGAAAAAAAAAAGAGGACCATTGCTTTTTATAATTATCTAAGATGTATGATTTAATTGCAAAGCATGTTTTTAATAGTGGTTTATTTAATGGTGTGTTGGTAACATTTTAGTTTTACTTACATTCAATTTTTTTCAAACTGTCTTATATAGTGGCAAATTTAAATTTCAAGATAGGGCTAAAAAATTTTAAGTTTGAATGAAAGTAATAAAAAATATATTAAACACAGACTTATTATGCTGTACAAATTGACGTAGACCAAATAATATATTTATAGGAACACACATTTTAAATGAATTGAATTGGGTCTTTTAGAAAAAAATGTTAATAAATTAAGAATAAAAACAGTTTTTATAATGTTTAATTCTGATTATATATATATATATAAAGTAGGCTATATAAATTAGGCTGCTTTGTTTATAATTTAAGTGTGTTCTTGTAAACTTTATAGTTTTAATTTTAATTATTAGAATAACATGATGATGAACTGTGTCAAAAGCTTTTTTGAAATCAATTAAAATCACATGAGTTTAATTCGATAGTTCTATAAAATGCATCTTATTCTAGTATTTTGAATCAATAATACCTTATAATAAATAGTACTAGCTTGAATTTATTAAATAACTCAAGATATCAAATATTTATTATAAAAATTGTCATTATTTAAAAATTTTGTAATCATTGTTTTAGAAGGAAGTAAGACAATAGATCTGTGATAATTAATACAATTTTCTTTTCTACTGGTCTTGAATATTAGTAGACAAGTTGCCAGTATTTATTTTAGTTGCTATTAAAAACATATATTATAAACTAATTAATGTGTTTATAACCAAAACTGTTTGGTAGATGGCAAGATTTTGTATTGATTGATTCTTTTTAAAATCTCACAACTTCAGAATATGGAACACATCAATAAATAGTATTAATTTTTCAGCTGTCACTTTAGATATTCCATCAATTAGGTACCTTTAAATAATACTAAAAGTATAGTAAAATTTTATCAATTGTTTACCACGATAAAATGTGTTTCTATTTTCTAAACTGTATTTTTATAGTTGACTTTATTAATTTCTATCATTGAGATGCTTATTTTTGTAATTTTTAATTTTTTAAGGGTAAGTTTTGGTGATGAAAGAATGCAACCCTATAAAGTTACCGTATTTCAAGTGTTTTTAACTGCCATAAGTGAATTTATTCCTGAGAACCTTTCTTTCAAACTACCATCATCCTTGGCTATACAGTTGTTTAAGTGGTGCCCAACAGTGGAAAAACCAATCGTTCCATTGTTGTCCAACAATGGAATAACCAATTGTTCCCAACTTGGCACCCTTTCCAACACACCTCCTAAGCCATCAGTAGAAATGTCACCTCATTAGATAATCAAAACATTGTTAATGATGACAACCCCTGTAACTTTGTGGGATCAGTTCCTTTGCACCAGGGACTTACAAGGGGGGGATATATTCCTTGTTTCAGCCTTCAGGCGCAAACCGGCGACCACAAGATAATCTAGTGCGGCCTCAACAAATTATTTTCCCTAAAATTAGTGAAAATATTTCGGAAAGTAACCAACAGGTGAGAAGGAAGAACATTACTTGAAAGCTACTTTCATGTATTCATACATTAAGTCATGTGATCTATAGCTGTCACTTTTGATGGACATTATCAAGTAAAATGTAATCAAAGTTGACCTAAAAAAAATTTTTACTTCAAAATTTTTTCTTCCTGACGAAATTCCGCTGTAGATAAATTTGTGTCCTATAAACACAAACAGTTTTTACATCCAGTGGCTACGGAGTATTATTTGTCTGGAGGGGGGAGGAGTTATAAAAAAAAAAAAGGTTTTGACCCCCAACCCAGAGAAAGGGGTAGGACAACCCTCCCTCGTCAAATGTTTAAAAATTGTACCCCCTGTAAGATATTTTGGTTCTTGCACATTAAAAAAACAAACAAATTGGGATGTTATTTTGAGTTTTGATACGCGGCCATGGTCCAAATTTATATTCGAAAATATCAGCGGGAGTGTAATAAATATATAAATCTAGAGAGAGGCAAATATATTACAGGGGTGAAGGGAGGGGTTGTCAATAAATAACTCCCACCCACCATTCTAAAACCACTGGATACAGTTAAAATAGTCACATTCAAAAATATAATAATAATCATAAAACAGGGAAATTAAATCAAATTTAAGGAAATAAGTACACGTTATAAACACAAAGTTAATATATAATTTCAATGACATTTAGAAATTCCTTGTGATCATGTGTTCATACAGTCGACCTATCACCGATCCAAAGCACACTCAAGATTTAGCTTCGAGAGGCATTGTCTATAGCATGAACTTTGATAACATTAACAGCTCTTAAGAAATTTACCATTATCAAAATTAGCTCTATCACTTGAGCTTTTTTTATAATTATATAGTGTGCTATGACTGTTTGTTGCTAAATATAGGAATTACATCCTGTTTCAGAGTTTGAAGTCGGAACACAGAGGCGCAACATTAGACTCGTCATTTAAAACATGTTCACATGTTGCTCTCCAACCAAACGACCGAGAAGTGTCAGAATATTGGTACTACTCACCGTCTTTGGAACACAACTACAACTTGCCTGCGGACAGCGAGCCTTCTCGTAAGAGACTCGCTAGCAGACTGAAATACAACCAGAGTTTGGTCAAACACCCAAAACTTAACAATAATGGTATATATGTCGAGCAAATAGTGATCCCGAGAAGGAGCCATGTTCCCGTGGATGAAACAAAGCATTCATATAACACACAAACACACGAGATTAATAAACCAAACAGAATCGGAACTCGCTCATTAGACACGACATCTAGAACGTTAAATAAACCTGTAGCGCGAAATGAACCGAGAACCATCGGTTCGTCCGGAAGTGTAGTCGAGACAAACCTTGGGAGTAATACTCACACGACGACGAGGAAAAAGATCAAAAGGAAGAAAAAGGGGAAATCAAAGCTCTTCTACAAGAAAAAGGTAAGTGAAATAGCGAAGCCCACCATTGCTGTGAGTTTGGTCGCAGGGTTATTGTTCCAGACTCTGGTCCATGGCCGGAGTATCATCTCAAACTCGCTCACTAATTCATCACCGTGTTTTCTTCACATCGTTCTACCTTCATTCAAGTTGCTAAATAAAATAAAATTACATGCTCTTTTGCCAACCAAAATCTTCAGTACAATCTTTATAGGAAGAACCTTATCTGAACGATATAAAAGTCAGTAGATCTACTTTCATGTATTCATACGTCAAGTCATGTGATCTTCAGTTGTCACGTTTGATAGATATTAACAATACCAAGACAGACACGACGGAAACAAAACATAATGATGTGGGGAGTGACAGTAAAATAAACCGATGTTGGTTGTACTTGGGGGCACTCGACATCCTCAACCAAGATTTGAAGTAATGGCCGCCAGGAATAAAGCACCAGTACTCTCTTTTTAACACACCTTTATTTTGTTTGTCCCGTATCCAGACGAGTGTCGGCAGGAAGCTTGCCGGGGACAACCTTCGGACTCATCCTGCCCCGATAACCTTCGTTAATGTCAGGCCCCAGACACAGGTACGTGAACACTTCCTGTCCCAACTCTTGAGGGTCCAATGTAACGTCGTCGCATTGATCCGGGACAAGTATTGAGTAAGAGTTGGTACAGTAGCCCCATGGCTTCTTTGGTGCTGACTGACAGCTTTAAAAAGTTACCAGACCAAATTACGTAGCCCTACGTTGAACCAGATGATCTGCAAAAACATGTGTTTAGCAGCTGTCACTTCTGACGGTCAAAATTTAGTTATATACCTAAATGTTGACTGTCATAAATCAGCTGTGAGCTGTCAATCAGCACCAAAGAAGCCACGGGGCTACTGTAGCTGTTAAAACTACTCGGTAACATTTGGGCTTGCAACGGCCAAACTATCCGTGGGTAGTTTATGTCCGTCCTTGTGCCTTTTAACCCTCCTTTATGGAACCAAAGTTACCTTCGTTCAGCAGCCATGTTTGTTAGGCTGTTATCCTGAAGGACTTGTTCTGTTTTATAGTACGTCACCGACGAGGATCATGCCGCGAGGGCAAGGGGAGAGTTGGCTAGATTCCGCAGCTACGGCCGTCTTGATGTAGTGAAAAAGGAGTTTCAAGATGAGTATGTGATTCAAAACTTTACACTGTCATATAAACTCATCACAACAATCTCAGTTTTCTAGACTGGATCTGTTACTTTTTTTTATTCAAGTTTTGCTGCTCAATTGGCCTCACAAGGTCTGACTTGACCTCGTTCCAGACCCACTGCTCCACGGAAACTCCTGGGAAGTGCCAGGGATCGAACCTGGGATCTTAGTTCCGAACATCAGACCACAGATGTGGTGGCCAAGACTCATTTGGTCTATATTATTATATAATAATAATAATATTTAGCACCGTGTCTTACTACCCGTTCGAGTTATACGCTTTAAGTACTAATTACGCTAATGGAATAGGAATTGGGAAGGGTGAATTAGAGGAAGTGAACCCGCATTTGCGTGGAGGGAGAGTGGAAAACCGTTTAGGAAAAACCACCCCCAGTTCACCCAACCGAGGTTCAAACCTCGACATACTATATTATTAGAGAAGCCTATTTCTTGGGGGCTAGCTACAAATAACCATCACCCGTGTCAACCCTACCTAGTCCTGTTTACTGGTGACGAGGTTAAAACCCAGGTAGGCTGTATTGAGGGTGTTGTTTCCTTAACTGTCGAGGACTAAACTGACCCGACCACAGGCTGGAAATATTTCATGATGATGATGGTGATGATAGTTCCCCACTCTTGTTACCTGCAAATTCTGGTACATTTCTTCTACCTTACCCCAAAGTAAATGTATATATCCCAGTAAGATATGACGCGCACTGACAGCTTGCGTGTGAAATGTTTGTCAGGCTGGCCAGTGACAGCGACACTCTGAGTGCCGACAGTCCCTTCCTAACGTCGGCAAACTTCATAAACAACTCCTCGTTCTACTCCTCGCCTCGGAACACACACCGGTTCATGATGGAGGAGTTCCCCAACGACGATCAGTAAGCGCACTGTTTTATTCACTTATTTCAAATAAACTGTTTGCGTTTGCTGCAGGTTGGCTTACCTGCCTGTTGAGTTAGTATTTTAAACTACAAATCCAACAGATTATAAAAAAAAAGTCCTTTATTTATATGTTTTACAAACTTCTATGACCATGATATATTTAATGTAGTATTCGGAAATTGAAAAACGACACTGGACAGATCATGGTTAGTTCAGTGGTAGAGCTTTGGCATACTAAGACAAGGCTACTGGGTTTGACCCCCATATCCAGCTGTCATTTTTCAATTTATGAATACTATACTAGATGCGGCTATATTCGTAGCCTAAAGATCATCTCCATCTTCGTAGCTTTGTTGTTAATGTAGAATAAACTGTAAAAGCGTTGGCTCTCTTCCAAAATATTATGCAGGCCTAAATTAACTAATTTTTTTTCTCTCCAGGTATCTAAGTGACACACTTAGCGCTCCAAGCCCTTCCATGTTCTCACATGACTATTTAGAAGAAACCGACCCTTTGGCTATACACCTTCCCGTCAGAGACGACACATACTGCACCGCCGTGAATACCGGGGACTCGAACCTTCCCGAAGTGCCCCAGATGGATCCTTTGTCTCTACTTATACCCCCCATCAAGACGGAACTAGAACCTCTCGCCTCACCGCAGGGAGAGAGCGAAGACAATGGCGTTATGTTGGATGTTCCTTATAACTTTGCCCAAATGTCCCCTCCAGACAGTTCTCAGCGCATGTCGGCTCATGATAGTGCGACTGCTCTTGAAGTCAGCGGCGAGGGACATACAAGCACGCGTGTTGGAACATCCCCTTGTAAGGACGTTGCGATGGATGATAGCAGGAACAATAGTTTTAAAACAGCCGCGGAGATTCTGGCCCACTTCACTGATAGTTCCGGTGTGCGAGTGACTAATGATGATTGCGTGATTAAAAATAGGGATCTTAATATACTTCAGGATAGAGAAGAGCTTGAAATGCAAATGGAGATTTCACCCGAAGTCGGAAATCCAGGTGTACGTGTCGAAACGCTTACCCGTGGCAGGTGTGTGACGAAAAATGATGACAAATTAGGCAGAACTTTTCTTGGCATTGGTAAATCTACTAATGATGATGTACCCAATGTGGTAAATGAGTGTCAGCAACGTGACTCATCGCTCTGCATGAGCGAACGTGATCGTTTGTTTCATGACCCTGCTGTTGTCGAGATTAATCATAGATACGTGGACGATGATTCCGTAAATTCAAACAATTTATATCTTGGTGAGGAGTCGCATAAAATCTCAACAGATATTTTGACAGACAAATCTTCAGCTATATGCAAAAGTAATCGCCATTTTGATGTACATAAGTATGTGACGTGTTCAAAAAAACCATCAAAGAAACTACGTACAAAACAAAAGCGTATTGCAACAAGTGATCATTCATCATTAAACACTGATATCAACTTGGACAATGTTGACAGTGAAATCAATGAAATGGGGGATCTATCTTTTTTGAAACAAAACCCTACACCAGATTTGATACTTCAAACCGCGACAAGTTATTCTGACGGCTCCAACTCACTTCCATCAGCGAATAATCTCTGCGAAGCTCCACCAGACGCCAAGGCCACAAGATTAAATGTGACAGTTGATGACCTGTCGACCTGGGATGACATGGTTGGCAGGCCTTGCTACTTGGTGATTTCTGTTGACGAAAAGGGCAATCACAAACTATTGTTGATACCTGCCGAAGAAGGGGACGATGGAGAAATATATCAAGAACACAACACATCCGGACAGACGATCGCAGATGCCACTAAGTTTCAATATGTCACTGAAAACTCACTAAGGAATATTAATTTCATCACCAACAAACATTCGGACGGTAAAATGCCCGAACTTGGTCACGTGGATGGAGTGGAAACGATAAGCGGTGGAGATAGTTACTTTGGAGCTGGTTCATTGTATGATAACTCTGGTACAGTTCATCTCCCCACTCGTAAGAAGTCACTCGTAGCGCCCGAGAACCAACACAAGGATCTCATCGCAATGGAAGAAATAGATCATCTCAACAAGGTAGAATAAATTAAACTATCATAAACTCGGTCATTTCTAATGGTGGCTTATTTGCATTACTTGACGCTCGTTATTGTATTTATAACAATTAAATGGGCTGTGTATATAAACCCGGGAAAATTATAAAGTTTCAATTTTGAACCAAATATGAATCTTTGCTTACTAACTTGATTATAGCGCTTTGTATTCTTCAAATCCGAATCAATGATTTTATAAAGTAAAGGTTTCAAATCAAATTTAAATTTAATATCAAGTTAAATTATATTTATTGATCCGTTAAAATAAAATGTAAATAAGACCACATGATTTATCCTAAATATTATGACGGAATAGTAATTATATTTTGATAAAAATTGATTTTAATTTCGATAAAATGTTTAATTACTGAAAAGTTTTACTTCTAGGTTAAAATTTCGAATTACAATCCATTGAATTTGGGATCTATATTGATTTGAAATATCGACTCCTTCAAATACTAACATTTTGAATGTCGAATATGAATCTTGGTTGGATTCAGGTTTCTGCTCGACAGTTGAAAGTTTCGCACAAGATTAATTGTGTACATTGGTGTTATTTTATTGTTTCAGAACATTCGCCAAATGTCACAACTCAAGAGAACCTTTCCATCCAGAGTAACGAGAAGACGGAAGTCTTCGCATCGTCCTTGTCTCACGGGTTTGGGTTGATCGTTGATGTAAATGTGGTCTGCGTCATTCCTTCTAGTTGTGAGGTTGTTGAGAACCGGACTCTGTGTGTGTGTGTGTGTGTGTGTGTGCGCACATGTATGTGCATGTGCGTGTATATCTTAGTACTTCATGTCCAATCCAAGCAAACACCAGAAACTGTTTACATAAATTTGTAAACAGTTTCTGTTTCAACTTAACAAAATAATGATTAAAGAAACCTTTCGAAGAACACAAGCTTCAGCTAATGTGACTGACCATCAGGATTATTGATGGCCCACTGGTTTAAGGCGTCACTCTCGCGGTTGACTGGACTGCCGACGACGGGGAGATCGAGGTTTGAATCCCGATCGGGCGTACTGAGGTTTATTTTTTTCCTTACCAGTTTTCCACTCTCCTTCTCCACAAATGTGGGTACTCTTTCCCCTAAATTCAACCTCTTTCCCCTCTAAAACATTAGTGTGGTTATTAAATATATGTATAACCCGAACGGGTAATGGTGACCAATATTACTGGTAAGGTTTGTTTTGTTAATAACAGAATGTGTGTTATACAACCTCCCGAAGAAGATAACACAGGACATTCAAATAACTAAGTGTTTGTAAATATGTGTTAGTGTTATTTGTGCTTCATATTTCTACAATTATTTAAGTGAGTGTATTAAAACAAACAATGTTAACCTTTTGTTACTATTAATATTTTATATCATACTATTATTACTTTCCAAGATTCACAATCGACCCAACACTAGATATGACATTCAGTGCAGGAGAACTCTCCATACAGTTAGGGTTTGCAGGAAGAAGTTTTACAATTATTATTATTATTATTATTAGCACTGTGTTTTACTACCCGTAATGGTAGGGTGATTGCGAGATGAAATGGAGGACCTACAGTTTAACGTGGAATCCGAACCACGGTGGAGGCCTGGCATTCCCCACATTCACAAGATGTCTTGTCAGAGGTGAAGGAAGGGTTTGGTAATCAGATAAATCTTTACCAGGACCGAGGATTGAACTTCGGACCCCCAGCACATAAGTCCGACACCTTACCCCTAGACCGCCAGGTCACCGTTAAAATAAACTAATAGTACAAAATTATTGAAGAAAGTCCACCTGGGGACTGAGGGAAAATATGTGAGTAATCCGATGATTGTCTTTTCTATCGTAGAAATAGTCACACACATTTATACACAAACAGAATAATATTTCAACTGTTATTTTTGTTTGATAAAGGTAACAATGCTGAAATATTACTCTAGTTGTATTTTGATAAATTTGTAATTATTAGTTTTACTAGAGAATTATTTACTTTCTTCAGAATTTGTACACGAATGAAAAACGAAACGCATCCTATAGCTAAACTGATTATTCACAAGTTTCGATTTTAAAAAATGAGCGTTACCGCGCTCAATTCGGCAACATGCATCGAGACGGTGGGAAACACAGCTCATCACGAGACATGTATTCATCTAGGTCTTTGCCACACGCATCGGCTGGATGTTAACCTCATCAGAACCGGTTTTCAACTGACCCAGGAAGGAACCAGATCTACAATACATCAATAAACTGCGGCACTTTTGGTCAGGTCAGAGTTTAAAGCGGCCAGAACCGGGTTTGTTTCCGCCTTGAAATTTTCGATATTGTTTAAAAGTATTTATTCCCCTGATCCATCATATCTAGAACCATGGTGTCTACTAAACTGACCAATGAAATCCCCGACCTTTTCCCTGATCATTTCCTAAAATTCCCCGACTAAAAAAGTATGTCACATCCTTCTAACTCGCCCTCCTCCCCCTCGTTTTTCTATTATTTTTGTTTTTTTATAATAATAATAAGTTTTAAAATTTGAATTTAAATTGTTTACTAGGAATTAAAAATATATTACACAGCTACAAGCAAAAAAAAAATTTACATAATTTACTGATTATTGTATTTCATATTTTGAGTAAAATATCATTTTCCCGGATTTTTATTGTGATTTACCAAATTCCCGACTTATTCCCGTTTTTTCCCGATCACTTCAAATTCCCGGCTAATTCCCGTTTTCCCTGATTTTCCCGGATGGTAGACACCCTGAGAACATTCTCTACATACTTTATTGCTGCTTGGAAGTTGGAACAGAAACAATGTAGTAAAACAATGAATACACTGAGTACATTCATTATTTTAGGGATATATGTAAGACTCTTTATTTGTGGTATTTAACGTTCACGTTCCGAACCAACTGATTATATCAGCATATGAGAATTTCTAAGAGAGAGCGAAAGAGCCTACCAATTTTGTCGGGGAAAGGTATTTTCACATACTTACCATAGTTCTTTTACACGCCACACCTGACGGCTTTACTTCCTCTCAGAAGGAAATTGTGCTAAGGATTTTTATGGCCCAAGAAAAATCTGTCAATCTCGAGCTGGGTTCGAATCCACGAACGTCAGGTCCTGATCAACTTGAATATTATTTTTATTGTTGCTACAGTGTTCTCTCTTATACGAGTGGACTTAGACCGCCAATGCGCCCTGTCCTCGGCACCCATCAAATCGTCCAGTATTCGAACCCTCCTCCTTCCTTCAACGGCGCCGTGCAGAAGACCGGTTCTTGCCACTGATGCAGGTTAATATTGTGTGACGACGAGAAAAATGTGGTAAATAAACTTTCAGATTTGGTTCAGAGCTTTTTGTAATTCCTTCAAATCTTGAATCCTATAAAATCAGAGCAAACAAAGTAAACAATCAGCCCAGTTTAGTTTGTACCTCACTGACATTTGTGTATGGAAAAGGAGTACAGGGCAATAACACAGATCAGCAGTTTTTTTTTATTTGATTGTAAATATTTAATAACACAAAAATTCCATTAATTCTACAATAACTTTGGTACAAATAACTTGCCACACACACATTGTTTCCAACAGAAAAGTAATAAAAACTAAATTCCCTCCTTCTTCCCTCTCAAAAATACCCCCGGCCAATCGGCTCGACAAACCAAATATTATAATAAAAGAATAAAAAAAAAAAAGTTCTCAAGAGTGTTTTAAAATCTAACTTTTGAGAGCGAACTATATGTAAATGTATTTTGGCATTTTGGTTTACCTTGCATTGACGGCTATGATTCACACAACTCGAAAATCTCTTGCATCGACAACAAAAAAAACAGCCCAAGTTTGTGAATAAGTCGTATACAGACTCTTAACAAAAGAAATGTTTACACAGTTGTATTTTAAATAATCGCGAATTAAAATCAATTTAGGCCCACTCATCAATCAATAATCAAAGTTAAGATATATTTTTAATACAGTAAAATTTGTTGATCTATGATTGCAAGAAATTGTCGATTCACTCTAATTTATAGGTCATGTAATCTGTTTTTCACCCAGTCCACTATAGTTACAACTCACATAAATACCAACACACAAGAAATAAATTCATTATATATAATGTAAGATAAGAACAATGAATATAATTTCACTGTTATGCAATAATATAGTTGTTCTTTTGAGTAACTTTACATTGAATGTAGTAGTATGTAAAACCTATTTGATTGTGTACATTTATGATAAACTGATGATAAACACACCTTTAAAAGCTTATATGTATATTAGGATAGTTTTGTTTTTTTATCTGTTTGTTCATAACGGTAATATAGCCACATATTACATGTTTTAAATTGAAGAGTATTTTTTATTCTGCTACTTACAAGCACTGGTACTATCCCCAATGTTCTAGGTTAGTTGAAACAGCTATGTATGTATGTATGTATTTATGAATACCTATCTTATAGTACAATAAAAACTTTTGTTTTTAATCGTTTGATATCTATAAAAAACTTTAATAATAAAAATAATATCAGAATTAAAAAGAAAAAGATTAATGGTCAATCTCTTTGTGTATTCTTCTAGCATCTGCGCGTTAACTCGCACAGATATAACTACGAATCTTTTCAAAAAGACATCACTACTATAATATATTACACAACTAATTAAAAAAAAAAGCGTTAAAAATAGCAAAGCTATGCACATTTACAGGCGAAAGTCAACTAGATTTATCCAGTTGCGTTCTTTAATGCGCAAAAAAGATGGGGATGTATGTAAAATTACATCGGCTCAGTCTCTTGCATCGCTATAATCTCGCACTCGCAAAAAAACAAAAACAAAAAACAAAACAAGTTAATGATGGCAAACTATTTCGATGAATATTGGTACTGACGCAATCTCGAATATATCCCGCTCGCGTCTCAACTAGCCAAGCTGATGCTGCCTTCGATACCCATCATTGTTTCTTTTATCTAACTATATTGAAGAAGCTAGAAGCAGGCGTTTCGAGCACGACAAAAAAACATGTAAACACTAAAAAACACTAATGGTAAGATTATAGTGACAAGCTCGAGGGGACTTGACGAGTCGTCAAGCGATGGTACAAAGTTGACACACAAAGTAAGAGACATTCGTCCTTAATTACAGCAAAATATTGATTAAACTTTCAAACTGTATATACAGCAAATTAAAAATAAATCTTGTTTTTTTATCTAAGACTTTTTTTACTGTATTATGTAAGAAATGATTTAAAGTAATTAAAAATGTCAAATCAGTAAATTAAAATAATATTCACATTCTGCTAAAATTCTTATACAAATCTTTATAGTAAGTAAATTTAAAGTTATTTGTTAATGTGGTATACATAAAACACACAAAAAATAAAAATAAACGGCGACTTTCTTCAACTGAAAAAAAAAATCCAAGCCATCCATATAATATATATTTAATTATTTCGAAAAATTGAGTAAATGTTATTATTTTCATTTTACACCCCCTTGCCTAGTTGACACTAAAATAAAAACACACATACACGACAAAATATCACATCTCACATAGTTTTGAGCTTTCATTTAGAAACAAAAGCAAACAATTTTATATGACTTACATCACAACTTTAAACTGATTTGATTTGGCAACTTAATTTAAAAATGACTATATTATTTAAAAAAAATACTAATCTTAATTTTATGACCGCAGTTAAAAAGATCATTAAAACAAAAGTACCCTAAATTAATTAATATAATAGTTTGATTGACTTCCTTCTCGGAAGTGTTTTGCGAGTCATATTAATATGCGCACAAAACATTATTTACACAAGAGAAAAACAAGGGCCTGCCTTTCTAAGAGATCATTTCTAAAAAAAATGAGCTATTTCAAAAGACTTTTAAATGAGTTTTTTTTAAAGTGATATATTTCCATTAAAATGCCAATTTTATTATATAGTATAGAAATTAAGAGTTCATTGCACAGCAATGAGAAGCCAAAGAGTCTTTGTTTCTAAAGATCTGCTATCAGAAACTGGACCAAAATTATGTTTTATGTACATTTTTAATAAGGTTTTGTGTGGAAGAAAAAAATTACTAATTTGCTACAATTCAACACATAAACCAATAGAGCGACTCCTGCAAAAAATAACCAATAAAGATAATTTGTTCCGTCAAATCATCAAACAAAATATTTCATCGGAAGCCAACACATTTAAAAAATAATAATTTTTTATTCTTTTAAACAACCCAAACAAAAACTTTCTAAAAAAAAAAGGTTTTTTTAGAAAGTACCCTCCCCACCCCCCATTAAAGTGGTCGGCTCGGTGTCGAGGCAGACGACTGGATCAAGTTGACGGCGGCAGGACTTGTGGGTGACTATAGGTTACACTGCCACAGTATCGTAGGGTGTGACTGCGAGTCCGTTTTGGTGGTGGTGGTGCCCTGCTTCGTTTCTGGACAACAAACAACAACAGTCAAACATTTCATTATTCTCACGGGCTGGCCTTAAATTACACAAGGGATATTTTTGTGGGGGGGAAGGGGGCCAGAGTCTATCTCTCATACACACACAAATTTCATTTACTTATTGCAAGTGATCTTATTATTAGCACCGCCTCTTACTACCCGTTCGGGTTGTACACACTTACGCTAATGTGTAATGGTAGGGTGATTGTGAGATGAAATGGAGGACCTACAGTT
>CABEEJ010006913.1:11217-35547 GCA_901482245.1 Timema douglasi | reverse complement strand
ATTAGCGTAAGTGCGTATAACCCGAACGGGTAGTAAGACGCGGTGCTAATAATAATAATAATAATAATAATAATAATAATATTTTTCTAAACTTCCTCTATCCCTCAATCATAATGTCATCTGAATATACGTATATGTTTATTTATAATTATATTATTTTAAACCGTACAAGCATTAAAAGATGAAACTTATTTTCCTCGTCTTTCCCATACTCTTCTAAATAAGCCACCCAAACTATTATTATTATTAATAACACCGCGTCTTACTACCCGTTCGTGCTATACGCACTTACGGTCATGTGTAGTGGTAGGGTGATTGAGAGATGAAATGCAGGACCTACAGTTTAACGTGGAATCCGAACCACGGTGGAGGTCTGGCATTCCCCAAATTCACAAGTTGTGATTAATACATGTCTTGTCAGAGATAAAGGAATGGTTTGGTAATCAGATAAATCTATGCCGGGACCGAGGATTGAACAGCGGACCCCCATCACAGAAGTCTGACACCTTACCCCTAGACCGCCAGGTCACCACCACCCATGTTATTCGTCATATTGTACAGATACTTAAGTCTTCAAAGCACTTACAAAAACCTACATTCAAAAGATAAAAAATAACTTTTTTGGACATATAATTAAATAAGCCTACACTGTTCGTGAGAATCAGTTCTTTCATTTAAATAATCTTAAAAAAATCTTACAATTTATCATTGAAGTTTCTTATTTAAATTTTAGACATGCAAACCTATATGCTATATTATGTTGAATACCGATCCTGCGCTATATATTGTTTCAGAAACATGAGTGGTTGGTTAAATATGACTGAAAGTAGGCCCTAAATTGTTTTGTAGTAAGACCATATATGATAGAAAAAATATTTATATTATATAGTCTACATTTTCTATGTATAGTTTACTTATAGTCAGCAAATATCCCATCTTACCCCATAGCAGGGCTAACTGATTGAGAGCTTGGTTTACTCCCGAATCACTAATATATATGCAACCATGTATACCGTGATTTTGATTGGAAAATTCAAAAAATATTTCTTTTCGACCAACATTGATAACATTCTACTAAATTATTTATGTTATTTAATGGGTTTTGATAATATTGATCAAATGTGATAGCTGAAGTTAACATCACTTGACGTATGAATAAAATAAAATGTTTTTACTAACACTTTTACTGTTCTTCGTACCAAAATCATACTATATATTGTATCTTATTATTAATATGAGGCCCCAGAAATGTAATACACAATATTAGTCCTGCATATTATTCAGAGGTATTAATACTTGGTTAATTAGATAGTGCTGATTATTTTATTAATAATTAATTATCAACCATTTTAAGCGATATATTTTTATTACCGTGTCTTACTACCTGTTTAGGCTATACGTATGTTAATATGATAATTACTCTATTGGATTAGGGAAGAAGAAGGAAACATTTTAGAGAAAATCTACCAGATTTGCGTGAAAAAATAGTAGGAAACCATTTAGGGGGAAAAAAACCACCCTCAGAACCTTTTGGGAATCGAATACCAATCTCGCCGTCCTAATCAGGTCATTATAACGCAAGAGTGATGCCTTAGACACTCCGGCCACTGAAGCGGGCTACGCTAATGATGATGATTATTTATTATTATTATTATTATTATTAGCACTGCGTCTTACTACCCGTTCGGGTTATACTCACTTACGCTAATGTGTAATGGTAGGGTGGTTGTGATATGAAATGGAGGACCTACAGTTTAACGTGGGATCCGAACCATGGTGGAGGACTGGCATTCCCCACATTCACATGATGTCTTGTCAGAGGTGAAGGAATGGTTTGGTAATCTAGATAAATCTGTGCCGGGACCGAGGATTGAACCCCGGCCGCCAGCACAGAAGTCTGACACCTTAACCCTAGACCGCCAGGTCACCGCTACGCTAATGATGAATTTAAGGGAAGTGTACCCGTATTTGCGTGGAGAGGGGGCAAGAAAACCCATTTAAGAAAAAAAAACACGCTCACTAGCCCCTACAGGATTTATAGTGTTGATCTCCCAGTCACTGGCAGTCCAGTCTTACACTAGAGAGATGCTTTAGACCATTCAACCACTAAGTTAAATTTAAAGATTTTGCCACCTTGTATATGTTTTCTCTTCGCTTCGCATCTTACTGCCCATCCGTAAAGTTGAATTTAGGTGAAGTGTATTCGTATCAGTGCGAACGGGTGGTATTAGAACTAAAACAATTTCNCATCTTACTGCCCATCCGTAAAGTTGAATTTAGGTGAAGTGTATTCGTATCAGTGCGAACGGGTGGTATTAGAACTAAAACAATTTCCCTACACCAATCCAGCACCTGACCACTTTGTCCAGACAAGATGGGGATGAGACTGACGTCTCACTGTTTCTTATGACGTGGTATGGATGCACAAAGTTTTCCTATAACGCGTTAGTTGCGTTCATAAAAAAAAAGACATTGCGTTATTTATAACATTAGTTAAATGAGGATGGGGTGCTCGACGATCAATTCTCAGTCGGGTGAACTGGTGGGTGGTTTTTCCTAAATGGTTTTTCACTCTCCCTCCACGCAAATGCGGGTTCACTTCCTCTAATTCAACCTTCCAAATTCCTAATTCATTAGCGTAATTAGTAGTTAAAGCGTATAACCCGAACGGGTAGTAAGACGCGGTGCTAAATAATAATAATAATAATAATAATAATAAAATTATTTAAACTGGAATATAATGGTTAGGGGGACGTAGATACTAACCAGATTTATGAAAAATCACTTTCCGTTAATATTTTAAGTTTTAAGATATGTCATAATTAATTTTCATTGTATATTATTTATATCATGTCAAAATATTAAATAATAAAAATTGGAATCTAGAAATAATACATATATTGATTACTTACATACATTTATACCTAGTAAAGCTGTTCTCTTACGGAATAAGCAAGACACAGTGCATTAAAATAAAACAACAACTCCGTACTTAATCCATCCTCACTAACTTTCTCCACACTTAACAATCCTTGTGTACTCCCTTCGCTTCAACAACATCCATACACTGAGTTATACATGCTCTTTTATTCTTAAAACTCTTAGTGCCCCTTCACACGAGAGGTATTTTATTGGGATATGTTTTTGTCGCGCGATCAATTTTGGCGTTGCTTTCACCCGAGAGGTATTTTACTGCGCGATGTTTTTGTCGCGCGATCAATTTTGGCGTTGCTTTCACACGAGAGGTATTTTACTGCGCGATGTTTTTGTCGCGTGATCAATTTTGGCGTTGCTTTCATACGAGAGGTATTTTACTGCGCGCTGTTTTTGTCGCGCGATCAATTTTGGCGTTGCTTTCACACGAGAGGGAATAAATCGTGCGACCAGTCTGCTGTTGGAGATCTTTCGAGGTAGACTATATCTTATAATAATAGTTTGTGATATAAAATAGGCCTTCCATGTATAGGTCTATTGTTGGTTTGTACATGACTAAGGTGCAAAAGTGTTTTTAAATTTTAGATTTAAGCTAAAATTACCTAATCTACCAATAAATATGGGTTGTATCCAGAATCTCCTTTGATTTTTTTTTCTTTTGTTATCCTGCGTAACATAAGGTATGTAGTCATCATACGATCTACGCCGTCAGCCATGGTGTATACTATCGGGACGTAAACCGTATGATGACTACATACATTTTTGAGGTAGAATAACAAAAAGAAAAAAATAGAAGGTGGTTTTGGGTAAACCGTATAGTTGAAGATTACTTGAAGATGATTTTTGTTCAAATTTTGCTTGACTCCGCAAGTATGACGGTAAGTCATATCTTTGGCAACATTTGAAGAATTGCTGCATTGTTTGTCACCAAGTTTTCTTAAGGCTAATTCAAATATGAGAAATGCAATTTAAGCGTCTGAAAAAAAAGTTGCAGTTAAATTAAGGTAAGGAACTTTTACTTGTCAACTCAATACAAGCTATTAATGGAAAGTGCGTAAAAACACTTTTGTATCATAATCATGTACAAACCAACAATAACAGACCTATGACATTAAAGTCCTAATTTATATCACAAACTACGATACTTTCTACTTCAAAAGATTTCAAAAAGTAGAATGATCGCGTGATTTATTCCCTCTCGTTTTAAAGCAACGAGTAAAAGTTCGCGCGATAAAGCACCTCTCGTGTTAAAGGGCACTTAATGTTTCTCTTTTTCACACGTTTGTATACAAGATTTAGCCACGTCATACATGACAACATGCCCAAACCAACGTAACACGGTTCTTTCACATTGACCTACTACATTCCTCTTCAAACCTCTCTCCTTCAGTACCCATTCATTACTGACTCTGTACGTACGAGATTTTCCACAAATATTTCTTAGATATCTCATTCCAGCCACCTTTATCTTTTTCTTATTTTTCTCCTGACAAACCTACGCTTCACATCTATAATCAAACAGAAAAAACTGTAAAGAGGAAAACTATTGTGTAAGCTATCTACGATTACAACACTAGTGGTGGAGAAACCAGGTACTATCGCGCGGAATCACAAAAACAAACACTCAAACACGTGATCCATACGACAACAATGGTGACAGAGCAAACAATGGATACGGGATATCACAGTTCTCAATCTGACTATGATACTGGACCTTAAAATAAATTCATACTCAATTTATTTCTTATTTGTTCACACTTCCCTAGTTATAGGTGTTAGTAATACCGTATATATTAAAAGTGGCAGCTTCAGATCACAAGACGACTTATGAAGACATGAAAGTAGATCTACTAACTTTTATAGCTGGCCTATAAGGCTCATACTATGAAAATTGGACTGAAGTACGTACTTTGTTGGATATTCAGGTTATTTCCTGGAAGGAATATCTTCCAGAATCTGACGAATGTCCCCATCTAGTGATGATACCACCTTTTGGCTGAGAAGAGATGCTCAGGAAGTAAAGAGGGTAGAGGTGTGAAGGGGTGGAGGCGAGGCCTACTGTGTGAATGATGTCCATGTCACCTCCCTCCCCCAACCACCCCCTTCTCTCTGGCTCTTGTGAGAAATCTTGGGGAGGTCGCAATCTAGGGTTACGTCTGATAAAGTGACACTCATCTCGCTGCCAGAAATGAAAGGTAATTCTCTTCTCATGAACCCTTTATTCTCGGTCTCTTACTGTTTCTTAGAGATAAGCTAGAAGGTTTTTTCTATTGATAAATATATTAAAATATTTTATCAAAAATACACCGAGTTAAGATCTTATAAATCAACTATGGAGTCAAACTTGAGTTTATATCCATGATTTTTTAGTTTTTATGGCAAACAATTTTTTTTTCCACTTTGTCAAAATTAATAAAATACTGCTCCAGTAAAAACGTTTGGTAAAATTTTACACCATTAGTCCCAACACTTTCTTGAATATTTGTCATAGGAATAGTGACAAACTTATTAAATGAAGAGAGGAAGTCAACTTAAAATTCCACGTTGCTCGTGACAAATATTTGAGAAACGTTGGGACTGCCTTGTGTAGAAAATTTAACCAAACACATATATTTGAGATATTATTTATTTAGTCCAAATTGGATAGTTGTTAAAAAAAAAACTGCCAAACATTTTTAACCTGAATTGCTTTACCTTCCATCCCTACATAAATTATAGCTATCACGATTTGATTTTCTGCTGGGTGCCTTTTTTTTTTAAACTATATATTTCCTACTCACTAAATGATAATTATGTAGGTATGAATAAGGAAGAAATTTATCTAAATTTGTGTTGAAGAACCATGGGTAGCCATTTAGGTAAGAAGCTACCCTTATTACATACAGAGACGATTCAGACGCTAACCTCCCCGTCGACAAAAAATCAAGCTTTATGTGTCTCAAAAATTAATCTCCCACAATATAGCATCAGCCTCCAGTTGAGCTACACCGGTGATGGACCTCAAAGAATTTGAGACAAGACTTCTTATTTTCATTAAAATGTTCTGTTGACAGATATTTTCAAATTTTTGTGATATTATGTTAGGAAGAAAATTAAACGTATTTGTTGAAACACATTTTTCTATAAAAAAAAACCTGTAAAAGTAACGACGTTAGCTCACATCACCTTCCATCCGACCTTAACTATACTGGCCAGGACTGAGGCTTCAGGTACTAAAGATCGTTGAATGTATATATACATTCAACGCTAAAGATATAAAATCAAGCTCTTAAGGTGGGAGTGTATGAAACGCGAGAAAATAATGTTTTTGCAGCTTTCATAGCAAATTTTTTTTTTAATAAATAAAATATTGCCCCAGTAGCAAAATAGTTTAATCTTCTTCACATGATGCGTATAACCCGAACGGGTAGTAAGACGCAGTGCTAATAATAATAATAATAATAATAATAATTCTTCACATGGTCATATCAACATTTGTTAAACATCTGTCATAAGCATAGTGTCATTAAATGAGGACTTTTTAAATTAAGGAAAAAAAGTTATCATTAAATTCCAGGACATCCATGACAGATATTCAACAACTATTGATATCACCATGCGAAGAAAATTAAACTCTATGATTCTATTGAAGCAATATTTCATTTTGACCAATGAAAAGTTCAGCTATAAAAACTGCAAAAACAATTCCCTTAACTCGTGATCTATACACTTCAACCTTAACTGTAGTGCAAAAATCCCGGGAGTTATTGAAAAAAAAATTATCTCTAGCTCAGGGAACTTGCGTGGCACGTATTTAATATTAATAAGACGTCTATAAATTGGACGCTAGAAGGTGGTTGTGGAGGAATTCGGGGTATAATAGGGGCTCCACAATCCCCCCTCCGAACTATTTACCATCTATTTCTCTAATATAACTCCCCCCCCTCCCCCCCCACACACACACACTAAAAAACCTTGCCGTCATAGTCGAGCATTTCACTCACGATTCTTGGGGCTGGGAATATTTCAGACGCCGGCACATATTTGGTTTAAGAACCCCCTCATGTAGGGTTCTCTATTTGGAATTCAGAATTCGGAAATAAGTGCTCAAGTTACGTTGCAGGTAATACAGAATATTTTGCTGCTAAAAGGATATTTAAAATGTTCGGGCTACATACTATGCATTAGCACCTTAACCAAGGATAGGGGAGGGGGTAAGCATGGATAAATCCCCCCTTCCCCTGATTTCTTGCTGAGAGGGGCAACAATTTTATTTATTTATTTGAGGGATTTAACGCGCACTTTATGAACTGACTGATTATATCAAAATAAGAGCGAGAGTGAAAGTTATTATTATTATTATTATTAGCACCGCGTCTTACTACCCGTTCGGGTAATACGCACTTACGCTAATGTGTAATGGTAGGGTGATTGTGAGATGAAATGAAGGACCTACAGTTTAACGTGGAATCCGAACAACGGTGGAGGCCTGGCATTCCTCACATTCACAGGAGGTCTTGTCAGAGGTGAAGGAAGGGTTTGGTAATCAGATAAATCTTTGCCGGGACCGAGGATTGAACCCCGGTCGCCAGCATAGAAGTCTTACACCTTACCCCTAGACCGCCAGGTCACCGACGAGAGTGAAAGTACTTACCAATTTTACTGGAAAGTTATTTTAAGTCCATGGCTCTCTTACATGCCACAATCGACATGGAACCAATGGCTTTACTTACCCTCTGAAGGAAATTTTACTGAGGAGTTTTATAGCTAAAGAAAAATACATAGACTCCAGCTGGGTTTAAACCCATGAGCATCGGATCCTGAGGCGAGCACTTTACCGCAAGACTAATTATTCTCAACGTTATTTATATGGCTTAATATTTATTAGTACATACACAATTCTAACTCGTCTTGAATATATTAATATATACAGTAGCACCATAGATTCTTTGGTGCTGACTGACAGCTCACAGCTGCTAAACATATATTTTTGCAGATCATATGGTTCGGCGTAAGGATACATAATTGTGTCTGGTAACTTTTAAAAGCCGTCAGCTGTGAACTGTAAGTTAATACCAAAGAAGCCATGGGGCTACTGTAGTTATTTAGGCAAAAGGAAAATAAGTGTAGCTGATTTATAAGCAAACCTTAATTTAAGCAAGTTAATGTTTTGATCAATCAAATTATGAATATTTTGGAACTATAAATTAATTTGAATATTATTGGTTATTAAATATCGCTTTTCTAAGGTTGGGAGTGATAAATTTTCTTTACTTTGTTTTTACTTTTCTTGAGCTATTTTTAATATTATATGCACATATACACACACATATATATATAACATATAATACACCACTTATACACAGCTAACCTATCAAATAGTGCCTCAGTGGTAGTGCTAATAAGCTATTTTCAATTACTTTTTGTTTACTTAATCTAACTTAGCGTGAACATAACCTCACTTTGCCACTTCCACCCCCTCACCCTGGTAGAAAAACGTTCAAACACCCTTGCTGTTAAGTATTTAACATGGCTAGGACCTGCCCTAATTAGCTGAGTGGTTGGATATTATGTCTGCGAACTTGGTTAGAACCTGATTGAAACTTAAATTGAATATAGGTTTCTGGCTAGAATATATTTTTAGAAAATAAAAACATGTTTTTTGTGGTCGACAATGATAATATTTTACTATACTATTAGCATTATTTTCCTTCTTTAAAAGCAACAGCTGTGGATAATATGATGTTATGTATGCAAGCTACTCATGAAAACTGTCTAAGTAGCTTTTTTAAAGGTCTAAACAAATTATTATTCTCTAAATCATAAGGTTGATACTAGTTTGTTCTGTTACAAGGATATTACATGAGTTATTTCTTAAGATAGGTAAATATTTGTGACAAATTTATATTTTACAAATATAGGGCTGACATTTTAGTTTATATGTAAATATATTTATTCGTTCACTTCTATTTAAAAAATATAAAAACATGCAAAGCTAGACACTTAAACTAAACGCCAAGACCACCTACTCGGTTTTTTACAGTAATATGGAGGTCAGGGTTTGAATCCAGAGCAAGTTTACCGAAGTTGTTTTTTTTCCCTAGATGGCAATATCACTTTTCTAACATTTATTTTAAATTCTACCTTACTTATCCCTACCATAACATTGCAATTAATTGACAATGGATCGGATGGGTAGTAATACGTTGTTTGTAAAAGGAAAATGAGCTATAAGCCAACCTTTCCCTTCTTTAATTTGTTTTTCAATTTTTTGCAATTCCTATTTATTGCCCATATCTTCACTAAAACAACACTGTACATTGAAGCCATACTCAATTAACACTTAAAGAGTACATTGACGACATTTAATGGGGGACATCATTTTTTAGGTAATGTAAGAATCACTAGAAGGTTACAGGGAAAAAAAGAGGGGAAGTCACATTACACTGTAATGTTATTGTTCATGATTCATTTTTCGTGCCTACACTTTCTTTGTAAGCCAAATTTGTAATCTTTCGGTCCACGGTTAATGTCCCGTGGAGAACAACACATTTGTAGTGACATATATGCACTACATGCGGGGATAGCTCATGATGGAATTTTATCACCAATATTCCATGTTGGTGAATTATTAGATTGATGCGATTTATTTTCTGGGTATAACTGAAAACCACTTGTATAAATTTAATTAATTATTTATTCAGCGTCATTACTGTATTGAACAGGGTGAATATGCGATTCGATAATACACGTGTTGTTATTTCACTTCTTTGGGAACTGGGATGATTAAAATGGGATTGATACAATCTATTGACCAGCATGGATTAGTTACGGACTTAATTCCTATATGGTAATTAATAAAAATATATATATTTTCTCTCGACGAACGTAAGTTCCGACTGCTTGCCGATTATTATGCGAGTGTTTTCACCTCCGCTTGCTAAAAGGTTTGTTTTAGAAGACTTGGATTTTAGAATTTTCGAGTGAAGGAATGAATTTGACCCTCTTCTATCCCCACTTCCCCCTTTTCCTTTGAGAAGATTTTGCCTGGGTGACCGATAGAGAAAGACATAAGGATGTAGCACCACGTAATATATATTTACTGCGATATATAATGTAACTTATATAAATTTTGAATATTATTAATTTTGATTAGATCTGATAATATTTATTAGTTGGTCAAATGGGATGTGTAAAATATATACGTTACAACACAGACTTTCCAGGACAACTACTTTTATATCTAAAACACAATAAGGACCGCAGAAATTACTTTTTTAATAAATTAAATTAAATATGGCAGATACTTCTTTTATATTATAATCTCAAGAGCAATTTAAGGGTCTCGTGAGTATCTAGAAGATTCCAGCACTAGCTAAATATGAGTTAAAAATGGAGCCTTCGCCTTTTCCCCTTTATACCTTTCAGTTTTGTAAAGCATCCAACATTGACAAAAGTTCGCACAATTAATCTTGTAACTGTCTAAATTTACAGTAGGCCTATCCGTGAATAATAACGGCTGGTGGAAACATAACTTTACGTATACATACATAAAAGTAGATGCGGTAACTTTTTTTTTTAACTTGTCAGATAAGTTCTCCCAATAAAAATCTGGTTATACTTTCTTAATTTTTTAATAAGTTACAAACTAAGATTTATTTTTTATTTTTGGCAAATGTGATTATGTGTTTATATATTCAAAAGTTTACCTTATAGAGTTTTTTTTAACCTTTTTTTTTTTAGGTATAAGATGGAAACCACTTTGTACAGTTTACGCACCGAAACCACACTACTTCTTTCCCAGCAACGTAACTCGGTTATACAAGTTAGACACGAGATCTTACATTAAGAAGAGGCTAATTAAATAAGGAAGAAATTAGCAGTACGTACAGTTAGGAAGCAAGCTAGGAGGGGTAGAGGGGAAAGGGATGGGAGAAGCCTAATCTGTTAGATGGGAGGTAAAAGGCAAGTTTTGGACAGATTCCCCTTGTAGGGGGGCGGTGGGGATAGGTCAGAGTAAAAGGGAGGAAGACAGACCCCATGTGATACGTCCTAAACTCCTAGACGTTTAATTGAATTTTTTTTTTGTTGCTCTCTACCAAGTTTTGGAGGTCATCTTGTAATCTGTAGCAAATGCCTTAAGCTCTTCTTTCCTTAATTAATCATGTCGGATAAAAGGTAAAAAAAAAAAGTTGGTCTAGGTCTTGTTATATTTAGTTAATTAGAAACTGCTTTTTTCTTTAATTTGAAAACAGAGTTTAATATATATATATATTTTTTTTTTTAATTGTCTGTCTGTTTTCCTTGGCGTAGTGTGGTTGGTATGACTGACCTTTTAATATATGTGGGACCAGTTCTTGTAGAGGAAAGGGATTAAAATTAATAAGTAAAATTTAGGTGTTTATGAGACAAGGAACGTTAAAGTTATTTCTGCTTTAATAAATTTATGATTTCAGTACCATCTATTTTATAAGATTTTATTAAATTTTTTAATGTATTTAAAAGCTTATGTATCATTGATGCTTACACTAGGGAGTTTATTTATTTTAGTTTTTTATATCAGTGTGATGATTAATGTTTTAGTTTATTTATTTTAAACCATCTATTTTTTTAACAATATTACACAAAATTAGAGTGTTTCTTATAGTTTTAATTCACTTTCCTTTAAAAATATATTACTTAATTCATCACTCTCATGTTTTACTGGTCTACTGGTGACGGGGAGATTGTTGTTTGAATCCTCTGAGGGTGGTTTTTCTGAATAGTTTCACATTCTCCTTCCACCCAAATAGGGGTAGATTACATTCTCATCCCATTATAGTAATTATCTACACTAATATTAGAAAGATGAAAGATTTGATTTTTTTTTTTTTGTAATGGATAAACTCAAAAACTACTGGACCGATTTAAAAAATTATTTCACCAATATAAAGCTACATTATCAGCGAGTAACATAGGCTATATATTTTATTTTGAAAATTTAATCTATTCCTCATTAAAATGTCGATAGTCACTCATATCTTATGGTAGAGTCTATGATGATTCTTCAATATGTGTGTTGAAAATAATAATGTGGGGGGGGAGGGGGCAAGGGTCTAGTCATGCGTATAGCTTTAATGAAAAAATACCATACGAAGTATAAACCAGAATAAAACATCAATCTTCTTCAAGGATTCCCCTTTTAGTCACTACATGATGAGTAAACAAGCTTGAAATATCGACAGTAACTGTCGATTTATTGACGTATTTTCACATATAAAATAAGAAACAATTATGGTAATGGTTTTTTTTTCTTTATCTTGAAAGGACGCTATGTTTAAAAAGTGTCACAACATGTCAATAAAAATAAAAATCCATATTTTATTAATTAATTTATTTTTAAATAAACAGCCATAAACTAGAAAGTGTGTCAATCGAAACTTGGGAGTTTGAAATTTTAAATACATAAGTTTTCGTGTAGCCTGTTTAGGTTTGAGATGTACAGTAAAGTTCAAATTTTTTTAGCTAACGCACCGTTTACTTGTAAGGAAAATTATTCACACTCAAGAACTTAAGTTATATGTTTTTGAAAAGGTGCCAATATATGGATTCATACCGCAGACTTTTTACCTAACAAATTTTAAAAATATATAAAGGTTAGAAATAGTTACTTCTACCCTCAACCTTAATCTCACAATATTAAAAAGTGAGACCACTTCGGTGGTAAAATGATCTAAAACATTATACTTATAAGTTATAACACTTAAGTAAATTATTCAGTAAACCTAATTACCTCCTAAAATAACGAACATATCAATTAATATAGTGGAGTAAGTAAATATGGAAACCTGTACTAAAAAAATAGAAAGTAATATATTATACTTATAGTTGTATATATTACCACCTCTGTGGTCTAGAGGTAAACATTCCTGGCTACAGACACAGAGGTTCCTGGTTCGATCTCCGGTGGTTACAAAAATGTAAATGTGAAGCACGGTGTCAATATCAACTTCATGAGGACAAATGAGGAGCTACTTGAATAAATATGTAGCATATCCGGTTTAGAATACTGAGATAAACGGTTGGAGAGTTCGTTATGCTGACTACTCGACACCCTCTATCTGCAAATGTTGGCACTATCATTGCTAACGGTTGCGGCCACTCGGTCGGTGTAGCTCGCTTGCTAGTTTTCTTGCTCATTTACCATAATTTATCTGGTTATAAACAGGGCTCATGAATTTAGCTACTACCAGCTGCACCGCATTCGCTCTATACACTTTTAATCACATTATGTAACCCGTACCGTAAAGAACCCGTGTTCAACATATTCAGGTTAAAAAGTGCACATCTCCAAAAAAACAGTTATAAAGTATAGCTGTAGTAGGAAAACCGTCTTGGAAGACCTTTTATCCTACCAACAAAGATATAAATAGGGTTTATAGAGGGTATTGGATAAAACTAGCTCAAGATAGAGATAAGGTGTAATGAGGTGGACTGAATAGTATTAGTTCAAGATAGGAATAGGGTGTAATGAAGTGGACTGAATAGAACTAGCTCAAGATAGGGATAGGGTGTAATGAGATGGGCCAGATATAACTAATTCAAGAAAGAAATGGGATGTAATGAGGTGAACTGGATGGATATATTTTGGCACTGCGTCTTACTACCCGTTCGGGTTATACGCTTTAAGTACTAATTACTCTAATGGATTAGGAATTGGGAAGGTTGAATCAGAGGAATTGAACCCGCATTTGCGTTGAGGGAGAGTGGAAAACCATTTAGGAAAAACCACCCCCAGTTCACCCGACCGAGATTCGAACCTCGATCTCCCCGTCCTCAGCAGTCGAGCTTCAACACGACAAGCGCGTTAGCCATCTACGCCACCGAGGCGGGTTACTGGATGGAATTAGCTTAAGATAGAAATGGGGTGTAATGAAGTAGACTGGATAGAATTGACTCAAGATAGAGATAAGTTGTAATTAGGTGGATTGGATAGAACTATCTAAGTTCGGCAATAAACTATCGATTTCCTAGTGCCATAAAGTAAGTAAGTAAACACGAGTGGTTTGTAATAAGCTATAATACCCAGGTTCCACATGCTAATAGCTCTATCATGCTACCCGCCTCGGTGGCGTAGTTGGCTAACGCGCTTGTCCTGTTGAGCTCGACTGCTGAGGACGGGGAGATCGAGGTTCGAATCTCGGTCGGGTGAACTGGGGGTGGTTTTTCCTAAATGGTTTTCCACTCTCCCTCCACGCAATTGCGGGTTCACTTCCTCTAATTCAACTTTCCCAATTCCTAATCCATTAGAGTAATTAGTACTTAAAGCGTATAACCCGAACGGGTAGTAAGACGCGGTGCTAAATATTATTATTATCTATCATTTTCCAGCACTAAAACAAATAAAATAACATACATGATCGGTGAGATGTGTCATTCTTGTTCTTAATACACAAACATTTTCGTCTCACCTGCACTAGCTTTTGATTGTATAATCCATCAAGTGGTATAATTAGTAAGGTTGCCAGGAAAACAGCCTAACTCAATAAGGGGATAGGAACCAGTAAAGTTTCGACCATCATGTCCGTCGGAGAGTTTGTTTCACGATAGAGAAGAGCAAAAAAAAAAATTGTTTGCTCGGCTAACGTTAATTATCGGTGATGGTATTTAAATTAGAGTGCGTTCTGGAAACGTTGTTACTCAAACTGGTGCCCCCCCCCCTCCCATCCTAACCTTTAACTCTCTTCATTTCAATTACTTAAGAAACCCCTTATGGTTTGTTGGAATTTTAAAGTACTCGGCTAAACAAGTATTACGCTTTAAACGGGTCTTGACCCCGTGATGTCGGATTTGAGGAATAATTGTATATCAGACTTATTCTTGTCTGATCTGCTGGTAATGAAGGAGTTTGGGATTCGAAGCTCAATGAGGTTACTTGAGGGTGTTTATATCTAAAGGATTTCCCACCCTCCTTCCACGAAAATACGGGAAAGTATACTCATAAGGTACGGCGGAAGGGAGCGCAAGTATTTTTACAGTTTTTATAGAATTAAAAATTTTTGGCAAAAAAAAACAATTTCTCCAGTAACAACATAGAGTTTAGTTTTCTGCGCATGCTGATATCAACAGATCTTGAATATCTGTCAAGTGTTTCCTGGAATTTGGTCAAAACTTTTTCTCTTTATTTAAAAAGTTTTGACAACATTCCAGGACACTCTTGACGGGCATTCAAGATCTTTTGATATTAGCATGTACAGAAAACTAAGCTCTATGATGCTAATAGAGAAATATTTGATTTATTTCGTCCCAAAAGATTTAATACTATAAAAACGTAAAATTACTCGCGCTCCCTTCTGCCGCACCTTAAATTCTACTTTCTTCACCTCAACTACAATAGCTTCGTTTTATTTTTGTAAGCGTATGCCACCAGGGTTTGTCGGATAAACAATCCTGGTCTTCTTGTGGCAGTGCTGGATTTACAAGAGGGCTATCTATAGCCCAGGGCAACAAATTTTGTAAGAAAAAATAATTCCATCACTGCGTATTACTACCCGTTCGGTTTATACGCTAACGATTTTAGGGATTAGGAAGGTCATATTAATAGAAATTGTACCTGAATTCGCGCAGAGGGAGAGTGGAAAACAATTTTGGAAAAACACCTTCAGTACACCCAACCGAGATTCAAACCTCGATCTCTCCGTTATCGGCAGTCTAGTCTACTGCAGGTGTAGCGACTTAAACCACGCGGCCACCTAAGCGGGTAATAACTTAAAAAGGGGTGACCTGACGGTCTAGGGGTAAGGTGTCAGACTTCTGTTCCGGGGGTCCGGGGTACAATCCTCGGTCCCGGCACAGATTTAACTGATTATCAAACCCTTCCTTCCCCTCTGACAAGACATCTTGTGAATGTGGGGAATGCCAGGCCTCCACCGTGGTTCGGATTCCACGTTAAACTGTAGGTCCTCCATTTCATCTCACAATCACCCTACCATCACATATTAGCGTAAGTGCGTATAACCCGAACGGGTAGTAAGACGCGGTGCTAATAATAATAATAACATTTGAAATGTATTTCATAATAAACTATAGCCAATGCATTCAGCAAGCGAGTGCTGTTAGATTTTCTTTAAAAAAAACACCTCATCCTGTATCATCAGACTAGCTTGTGTGTGATTCCAATAGCATGAGCACGAGGTTTTTGGCGCAATCAGGGATCATCCTAAAGCCTCGTTTATTATGTAACAAGTTGGACCCAACATGTTGGGAGACAACGCATGAGAACAAGTAAGCTGCGTCTATTGTCGCCAACTTGTTGGACCAACATCCTGGGTCCTCCGATAATTTTTAAACAGTCTACATATTTATAGCCATGGATAACGATGTATTACTGGCCGTTTCTTCATTTATTGTGTTGACAGGAAGTTTAATCTTGCAGAAAAAAACCAAAACGTAAGAAACGGTGAGGGGTTTGAAGTATATTTTTGCTAAACGTCAAATTGAAGTTACGTACATGGAAATAAAGAATGACCTACATTTGCAATGTGGATTTTAAAGCTTTGTAAGCATGTCATATGTGGACTTTGAATGCATAGATACACCTCTATATGCTCATTTACGTGGTAAAATGGAAAGGAAAATTGGCGATTAGATGTTGGCATGGTTGCAAAAAAAACCAGGTTAGTCCTAATTTGTGTATTTTGGCTAACATTTTAATAGCCGGCAAAGTTAAGTTTCGATGTAGGTACTGTTTGCTTACATTACATTGTGACGCTTACCTTTCAGGGTAGAAGGGAACACAAATAAAGGGCAGTGTTATTGAAGTTTATATATCAAATATTTTTTGGTCTAAATAAATCATATAATTCTCTTGTAGAAACATGGAATGTAATTTTCTTCACATGGTTGTATCAACAGTTGTTGAATATTTGTCTTGAGCATAGCGGCATTAGATGACAAACTTTTTTAAATGAAGAGAAAAACTTATCATTAAATTCCAGGACACCCTTAGCAAGATATTCAACTGTTAAGGAAGAAAATGTGAAGAAAATTAAACTCTTGGTCTCTACTTCAGGAATATTTTATTTCTTTTGATAAAAATTGTTTATTTTTTGTTATAAAAATTGCAAAATCCCCAAACCAAAGGTCCCGGGTTCGATTCCCATGTCAAGGTGTCATTCTTCAATTTTCATAATACACTATAATAATATTGCGTGGCTGGGCTACAGAAAACGTAGTTTATTAGTGGAAATATTATCCAATACTATTTTACAATTGCCCAGGGCACGCCCGAATGTACTAGTCGTGCATCGTTTCCGTGGAGGCTCTTTCCATGTTCCGATGTGATGCGGTGATGGTGATGGCGATGGCGAAGGTGATGGTGATGGTGAGTGTAAGGGTGTGGAACAAGTGGAAACACTTATACCCAACTTAAGCCTAACTACAGTAGCTCCATGGCTTTTTGGTGCTGACTGACAGATGACGGCTTTGGAAAGTTACCAGACCAAATTATGTATCCCTACGCCAAACCATATGATCTTCAAAATCATGTGTTTGGCAGCTGTCATCTTCTGACAGTCAAAATGTAGGTATATACCTAAATGTTGACTGTCAGAAGTCAGCTGTGAGCTGTCAGTCAGCATCAAAGAAGCCACGGAGCTACTGCAATCAAACTCTGGTGACCATTGGGGCAAATACCCTTTCAGGAAAAATACCCAAGTTACCACTTGGAAATCGAACCCGGGACCACTAGGCTCGTAGAAAGGTGTATTGAGCAGTATACCACGGAAACCGGTTAGTTTAAAACCTGTACAAAGTTATTCCTGTATGCGGACACGACCGAGCTTTTCATGTAAGTTTAAACCGACCTTCAATCAATAGAGATACCACCATCCTCCTTGTATCATGCTTGTTACTTCCCCTTTAGACCCACCCCTAAGTTTGTACCATCCCTTTCCTTTTTCCTCCACTTTGTCTGACTGGAAAGGATATTTTAACGAGGATCCTGAGACCCTACCTTCCTACCTACATCGTGTAATTTATTAAAATGAATCGTAGGCGGGTGTACATACACAGTACTGTTGGGTTGCAGGGGAGGTAGATATACAGCTCCCTACTGTAGGACGTCCAACGAGCGTCTATATTGCCTCGGCAGCGCCGTCTGATTTCCCAGTCAGCCACTACGCCGGCTCACGGGCAAAAACCACTTATATCTAAGTAATACATTTATTATGTTTGCTTTTGCTCACCACGTCTCCCTTACTATTCGGGTTATGTACAGTAGCTCCAAGCCTTCTTTGGTGCTGACTGACAGCTAAAAGCTTTGAAAAGTTACCAGACCAATATTATGTATCCCTACACCGAACCATATGATCTGCAAAAACATGTGTTTAGCAGCTGTCACTTCTGACAGTCAAGATTTAGGTATATACCTAAATATTGACTGACAGCTCACAGCTGACAGTCATCACCAAAGAAGCCATGGGGCTACTGTATATATTAATTAGATCCTGGTTGGGTCCATTGAGAGTGATATTTACCAAATAGTTTTCTACTTTCTCTCTCTCTCTCTCTACCAAGCAAATGCGGGTACAATTCCTCTCAATTTTAACCTTACTCATATCTAACTAAAACTAGTGTAATTATTAAAGATGCGGGTAGTAAGACGCGGTGTTAAAAAAACATATTGACGCCAATTTTCTAAGGATGAAGAAGGTTACATTTTGAAGTCCATCCATATTTGCGTGTAGGAAGATTGGGTAACAATTCGGGAAATCCCTTTGTATTCGCCCGATCGGGATTCAAATCTTGATTTCCCAGTGATCGGCAGTACAGTCTATTAAGGAAGTGACACATTAGACCATTCGACAAGTTAATCTATTTAAAATGTCTATTACAGGTTTTGGGCTTATTGGATTTTATTTTTTTAACACATAGCTGACCAAATTTAAAAATAAATCACATTTAATTTTTTTAAACTCTTTGAATACACTATAAATATACTGCTCCCCCNTTTTTTAACACATAGCTGACCAAATTTAAAAATAAATCACATTTAATTTTTTTAAACTCTTTGAATACACTAAAAATATACTGCTCCCCCCCCCCCCAGACCCCCGCCCCAGCCTAATAGTTGATTATCTTTTTGGAGCATTTGGCATTTTATACAAAAAAAACAAACTTGTTCCACATGATTGGAATTGAACCCAAAGCTAAAAGTATATTTTTAACACATAGGAAACTCTTGTTAAACGGAAAAAAAGGAAGGGAACCGTTGTTTATTCACTTTTTCAAACGCATATGTAGCCACATTGAAGAGAGAGAAAAATCTATATTTAGCTATGGCTAGAATTGAACCCCAGCCTAATTGTTTCTTGTTAACGCACATCTTCTTTTAACACGGTAAGAATATTAATTCCAAACTAAGAATTTCTTACTATTATTATTATTATTACCGCGTCTTACTACCCGTTCGGTTTATACGCACTTAAGCTAATGTGTAATAGTAGGGTGATTGTGAGATGAAATGGAGGACCTACAGTTTAACGTTGGATCCGAACCACGGTGGAGTCCTGGCATTCCACACATTCACAAGTTGTGATTAATACACAACTTGTCAAAGGTGAAGGAAGGGTTTATAATTTCTAACTAATGCATAAGAAGCCACATAAGGTGAGAGTGTAGCGGATTTAGCGGATTTTATCGCAAACTCCTTTTTTTTTTTGCCAAAATAAACAAAATATCGCTACAGTAGAATCATAGAAATCAATTTTCTTCACACGGTGATATCAACAGTTTTTTAATATCTGTTATAATAATAGCAGTATTAGACGACAGACTTTTAAATTAAAAGAAAAATGTTGTTACTAAATTCCAATACAACCTCGAAAGAATTATCAAACTGTTGAGGTCACTATGTGAATAAGATTAAACTCTAAAATTATACTGGAGAATTATTTTATATTATTTTGATAAAAACTATAAAAACACTACCCCTAACTCGCGTTTCCAATACGCCCAAAATTTGTGTGTGATTGTATATCGGAAAATAAAATATTTATGTTTGGGTAAAAATAGTAACAACTTGACTCTTACATGAGTGATAAGGTGAAACAAATAAATATAGATCTGGAAGAGGGGACGTTTAAAGTTATCATCGTGTGGGGGATACCTCTTTCTTTTTTGTTGCACACAGTCGGAATGGAACTCCCAGTCTGATAGAGTCTGTCCAATGTAACTACCGTGTTATCTGAAGATACGCCGTACGTGTCGCAAACAAACTGACTGTGCACGCGTGCGTTGCGAGTACAAAGGAGGGGATACGATGTTTGAACATACGGTACCTGTTCAGGATTGAGGATCACGTCTCGCCAGTACAAATAGTTAAACAATCGTTCAAAAGCCCGTCAATCATTCGGGCCACGTTTGTGTACTCATGAATATCGGTATAAACTGGGGCGCGAAAACTCGCGCGCGGTTCACTTCACGATTAGTGGATATGTGTTTAAGGGAACGATTCGTTCGTCCCACCTGTTATTTTTGTACCCTCGATGGAACCAGTATTTAGAATACATTTGTACCTCAGGATCAATAGATATGTTAAAAAAACAAAAAAAGCACCTCTTCTTAATACCCTTTGTGTTATACGTTAATATACTAATTACCCTAGGGGTATTAGGGATGAGGAAAGTTATAATTATAATAAATATACCCGCATTTGCTTGGTGGAAGAGTGGGGGGAAAAACATCCTCAGTAACCCTCACCCATATTCGAACCTCAGTTTCTCCGTTATTGGTGATCTAGTCCAACACGAGGGTAGTTCCTTAGGTCATGCGGCCATTGAAGCTGGTTTTCAGTCGATATCAATTACTTTTCTTGAGGTTTCCCTGGTCAATAAGATAAAAAAAAACATTGTTTTTGTTTAAAATAAACATTATATTATTTTTTATTTATAGCACCACGTCTTATATTTGTTCAGGATATACGCATATGTAATAATTACGTTAATGAGTTAGGGAGATCACCGCTAGATTCAGAGAAAGCGTACCCACATTTGCGTGGAGGAAGAGTGGAAAACCATTTTGTAAAAATCACCATTGATACACCAAACCGAGATTTTAACTTCAATCTCCACGCCATTGGCAGTCTAACCTACTTCGAGATTAGCGCGTTAGACCATGCGGTCACCGAGGTGGGTTATTATTTAATATTTAATTCTATAAGTTAATGTGTTATTTCAAATTATGGTTAACGCCAAACTAGACTCGAAGTATTCAAACAGGGATCTATTTTTCCTTAATAACCCATTATTTGAATTTATTTTTTATTAGAAATAATATATGAAATATAACATTTGTTCATTTTCATCGACTTTTTAACCATTTTTCGAAGAAACAAGTCTTGATAAAAAAAAGTGTTAGATTTAGCTTTTCTCTACAAAATTACAGTAGGTTTTGTTAGGCTTATTCACAACATAACATTTTAAGATAATTGAGAACTAGCAGCGAGCCTCATTTTTACCTTGGTATAAGAAATTTGTTAGTTATACCCCCCCCCCCCTAACCAACGCTATTTCTTATGGACATTATAAGGGGTGGTTGTAGGTGAAGGATCAAAGGAAGTATAGACTTAGACAAAATAGAGAAGAGGTTTCACAAAACGACAGAGAACGTTGTATTTTGAGTCTTTGTTGTTTGATAGCGATTGATAATTTCTCGGGCTACCTTAAAGGTAATAAACTTATAATTATTTTATGTTTCCTTCTAAAGGTGGTTGCGTTGTTCTTGGCAATGGACTCCCAAGAGACCGACTGGATTTCCGATTACGGTTCTATATATTGTTCAGGTGCATTGTGTTTGTTTTTCAATACGTGAATTTCCCATACCTCTTTCTACACGAATATAATTGAGGAATTACTTTTAACAGACCTATTCAACACTACTTGTAGGTGACCTGGCGGTTCAATCCTCGGTCCTGGCACGGATTTATCTGATTGCCAAACCCTTCCTTCACCTCTGACAATACATCTTGTGAATGTGGGAAATGCCAGGCCTCCACCGTGGTTCGGATTCCACTTTAAATTGTAGGTCCTCCATTTCATCTCACAATCACACATTAGCGTAAGTGCGTATAACCCGAACCGATAGTAAGACGCGGTGCTAGTAATAGTACTACTTGTATTAATACATTTAAATTTTGTGCTAAAACGTATGAACTAAACTAAAAATATTCATAGCCTACATTTAAAAAAAACCCTGCTAAACACTAGTATCGAACCCGGAACTTTTGACTTAGTGAACCAATTATCTACTTCTGAGATATCTAGAACTTGTCACGTACTTAAGGTTATTATTCACTAATAGCTTAAGGCTATTTTATATATATGTTTTTTTTAAACAATTAGCTACGTTTTGAACAAGAAAAAAATGTATTTCATGATTGTCTTTACTAACGCACATAACATTTAAAAATTAAAGAACAAAAAATGCCTTGCTTATTTTATTGGTTGTATATTTTATCTAAAAAAATAGTGATACTTCAAAACTAAGACGACTTTTTTCCCTCCAAATAGATAAATATATGTATATTTATTTACAACTCATTGAATAAATTGGAATTGCAATAAAAGGGACCACGAATTTTTTTTTAGAAAACGAAACTGTTTAGCAATGAATGGAGATCAGATTAAAAAGTTAAAGAAGCAACAGTTTCAGGGTTAATGGAAGGGGGCACAGGGTTAAGTGGTGGATGGGGGGAGGGGAGGACCTCTGTTGGTTTCCACAAGATGAATACAGCCCCTAGAAGGCTCGTTATCGATGGAGAAGGGGGAAGAAAGGGAGAGAGGGTAAAAGGCAGTAGAAAAACTTGCAATGAGCAGGACNTTTTTTTTTTTTTGTGGAAATGAGGGGGAGAGTAGTAAGAGAAGAGAAGTGCACAAACGAGTAATTGGTTTGGCGAGGCGTGAGTTTTCAAAGAACTGAGTGGCTTGGTCTTTTTTTTTTCCCCTCTTCACTGAAATCATTTGAACGAAGATGGGTTGGTAGAAAATTTGAAGAGAGAAGACCATCTATCTGTCAACACCAGCCTATCTGACATCAAACGCTGTCTAACAGGGCGATGGGACAGGGGATCAAGGTGAAGAATAAATTTGCTCAATATTGCTATAGGTTCTTAGAGTGTCGATAAAATATATATGACACGTTCCATTTAACAAAAGAGGTGGGGGAAAATGGGCTTTCATTAAATCTTAATTTGCTTTACTAGTGCGTTATTACTATGGGAACAACTGATCCTAGCAACAGAAATGTTGAGGGCCAATGTAATTTGGTGACTTTGGCTACCCCTCACAAATAATAATATTTATTATTTTAGTTGGATATTGAATCAATTTATTAAATAGTTATTTATATTTAACTGTCCTCTCACAATTCTTAGGTATTTCTAACATAGATATTTTTAAGTGTAAATAGTGACAAATGGTTGATGCATTTGAAAGTTGTATCTGAGTCTAGTACAGGTGTCATTCTAATATCCTAGATCAAGGATTGGTACAGATTACACTCTATTACTCCCTTCTCCAGCTCAAGGATTGGTACACGTGTCACTCTAATATCCTAGATCAAGGATTGGTACAGATTTCACTCTATTACTACTTTCTCCAGCTCAAGGATTGGTACACGTGTCACTCTAATATCCTAGATCAAGGATTGGTACAGATTTCACTCTATTACTCCATTCTTCAGCTCAAGGATTGGTACAGGTTTCATTCTAGTATCCCCTTCTCCAAATCAAGGATTGGTACACGTGTCACTCTAATATCCTAGATCAAGGATTGGTACAGATTTCACTCTATTACTCCATTCTTCAGCTCAAGGATTGGTACAGGTTTCATTCTAGTATCCCCTTCTCCAAATCAAGGATTGGTACACGTGTCACTCTAATATCCTAGATCAAGGATTGGTACAGATTTCACTCTATTACTCCATTCTTCAGCTCAAGGATTGGTACAGGTTTCATTCTAGTATCCCCTTCTCCAAATCAAGGATTGGTACACGTGTCACTCTAATATCCTAGATCAAGGATTGGTACAGATTTCACTCTATTACTCCATTCTTCAGCTCAAGGATTGGTACAGGTTTCATTCTAGTATCCCCTTCTCCAAATCAAGGATTGGTACACGTGTCACTCTAATATCCTAGATCAAGGATTGGTACAGATTTCACTCTATTACTCCATTCTTCAGCTCAAGGATTGGTACAGGTTTCATTCTAGTATCCCCTTCTCCAAATCAAGGATTGGTACACGTGTCACTCTAATATCCTAGATCAAGGATTGGTACAGATTTCACTCTATTACTCCATTCTTCAGCTCAAGGATTGGTACAGGTTTCATTCTAGTATCCCCTTCTCCAAATCAAGGATTGGTACACGTGTCACTCTAAT
>CABEEJ010006912.1:0-35549 GCA_901482245.1 Timema douglasi | reverse complement strand
GATGAGTTATATAATGGAGTGTGAGATGAGTTATATAATGGAGTGTGAGATGAGTTATATAATGGGGTGTGAATTGAGTTATATAACGGGGTGTGAGATGAGTTAAACTGTAAATGGACTTAAGGCTTTGTTTTATAGTCCGAGATGAACCGTGAGATTATTTTCCAGAGAGAAAACAGATACTAAGCAGTTATAAAAAGTGATCTTAAAAACTGACTAATCTTAAAACCATTGTTATAGTGAATATGAGGACGCAAACAATACCATGTATTTTTTCGCCATGATTGACCAAATTTAGAAATGTTGATTTTGGTTTGGTTTTTATATTAAAAAAAAGGTTTGTTGTGTCTAAAAAAAATACCTGCTTCTCAAAGCAACACAGTTAAATTAAATATATTTATCCCATGGGCCGAATTGAACAGACAGGCGTAGCCATAGTTTGCCCATCCCTGGACTATAGAGAGGAAAGTAGAATTCGGAAGCAATAGGTGAAAACAAAACAAAAATACTCATATTTTCAAACTTTCAACTCTGTCGTTACCTTGAACTTATATACATTCACAGTATCTCTATGAAAACTTGTATCATAAAAGAGATTTTATTAAATTCGCACCTATATTGAATTAGTACTTTCAAAATAAATGATCTGAAAAGTTATTGAAGAAGAAATAAAAGAAAAATATATATATATTTTTACTGAACGATTGATATGTTCGCAAACGAAACCTGAACATTTTAATAAACAGTTCATATGTATTAAATCTACTTGCAACAGTGACATAGCCAAAGCGCTAGATTCGCTTTGCACTTGACAGTCTTCATCGGAGAGGTTTGGATTCGAATCCAAGCTGTATGGTTTAAGAGTTATTTTTCTTTTGATTTTATTCATTCTCTCTTTAAGCTATGGCAGACGCATTTCCATTAAGTTTTCCTTTAACGCTTAGATGATGGTAATAATAGTAATAAATACCTTCCCCCCCCCTCCCCCCCATAATCAGCTTCTTTATACCCGTCCGACCACCACGGATAGAGTAGGGATGAGAAAGAAAGAATTTAGAAAAGGTATACTCCCATTTGCGTCTAAAGAGAGTAAGAAAGCATTTCAGACAACCGCCTTAATACACCCAATGAGGGATCTAACCCCATCTTCCCTATTACTGACAAAGCAGTCGTGACTAGATGGTGACCACCGTTATGGGTTATAACTACTTAATCCCGAATACGGTCGATAATTTGGTGCTAGCGTTGGATATTAGTCATTATATTAGAGGTTTAGTAAGTCCCTTACTTGCTCTTTGACATTAGCAGCTTGAAAGCTCAATGATGCATTTAAAAAAAATACACCACCTATCTCTATCTTGAGCTAGATTTATTCAGTCCACTTCATTATAGCTTGTCTCTATCTGGAGATAGTTCTATCCAGTCCACCTCATTACACCCTATCCCTAGCTAGTTCTATCAAGTCCACCACATTACACCCTATCACTAGCTTGTTATATCCAGTCTACCTCATTACACCATGTCCCTAGCTAGTTCTATCCAGTCCACCTCATTACACCCTATCACTAGCTAGTTCTATCTAGTCCCGGCGTCCAGGTCTTCCCATTTGGTTTGCCAGTCAGTACCCTGAACAAGGTTCTAGATACTCTCATTCGTGGTGCATGTCCTGTTCACCGTAATCTGAAAGACTTGATTTCCTAAACAATGTCATGTGATAAAAAAAACAGGTTATGTGACTCATCATTGTGTAACCACCACCCACAATCCAGTATTCTCATCTCCTTTTGGACTAAATATCTTCTGAAGCACCTTGAATTTGAAAACGCTAAATTTGTTTTCGTCATGTAATTTAAGAGGCCACCTTTCATACACATAGAGAACAACCAGTAAAATTATTGTTTTGTATATTAAGAGTTTTTAATTCGTTGACAGCAGGTGATATGTCAGCAATTTACTGATCGAGCAATAGCATGCATTTCTTGACTGTATTCTTCTTAATTTACACTCTAATATCGTTATTGGTAGCTTGTGCTCAAATCCGTTAGCTTCAAATGAACATAACAAAAGTTTTGTTTAGTCTGGGTCTAGGTGGCTGCTGATTTTAAAAACGTTGAACATTACGTGCGAGTTGAAAAGGTCAATTGACCTTACTTAGTAATAATAACAGTATTAAGTTACTATTCTTGATTGAGAACAGGCTTGTTTGAGGAGTAGATTATTTCATTAGAACAAAATAATTTTAGATTGTTAGATATATCGGGATTGTTAATTTTATACTGGGTATCTCGATATTATTATTATTATTATTATTATTAGCACCGCGTCTTACAACCCGTTCGGGTTATACGCACTTACGCTAATGTGTAATGGTAGGGTGATTGTGAGAGGAAATGGAGGACCTACAGTTTGACGTGGGATCCGAACCACGGTGGAAGCCTGGCATTCCCCACATTCACAAGATGTCTTGTCAGAGGTGAAGGAAGAGTTTGGTAATCTGATAAATCTGTGCCGGTACCGGGGATTGAACCCCGGACCCCCAGCACAGAGGTCTGACACCTTACCCCTAGACCACCAGGTCACCGACTATTTCGATATTATTTGTAAGATTAAATATGAATTATTTGTTAGGTATAAAATGAATTATTTGAGGTCTACTCGTGTATAGTCTGCGTTTTCTAATCCAAATAGATTAGAGATTCGGATTCGATTAAATGTAATTTGAAATTTGAATCTAGAAGTTAATATTTTAACATTTTATAGAAACAAAAATCAATTTGTTATAAATACGCAACATACAGTTTTACTATAGCATTTCAGAAAAGTCATGTGGCCATATCTACATTTCACATTAATTGATCATTAAAATTACTAAACTTCACCACACAATCTTGTGAGTTGTTTAATATAAATACTTTATTTTTGGTTTGGACACAGTTTCTATGACTATAACGTTTCTATCGTACTCGATTTATAAATACAGTGAAATTTCGTCAATCCAGCTCACATTGATACGGATTTACGTCTTATCCGGCCTAGAACTTCGCTATAATTAATATTTTATACAACACATTTTTATGTAATGAATAATTGATGTATTTTTTAAAAAGAAAAGCTCCTTTTAAATACATTAATTAATTACGTTAATGTAGATACAGGGTTAGTACAGTACTGTACTGATCTAAAATTACTGAAACAATTCAAAATTGGCACAACAAAAACTTTATCATTATTTTATGCTTTAATAGTGGTTGTAACATGTTTCATGTGTATTTTAAGTTTGTTATTGTGAAAATAGGTGATGAGTTGTAGCCTAAATTGTTTTAGTGCATTTTTCCTAAGGTTTCCGCATCATCCAGTTATTCGTTAATCTGGATTACAAACGGTGCCAGTTAGGTCATATGGATGAGGATTCAATATACATATAATGTAATATATTATTCGATTTGACCCGCCTCGTTGGCGTAGTTGGCTAGCTCGCTAGTCGTGTTGAGCTCGACTGCTGAGGACGGGGAGAATGCGAGTTCACTTCCTCTAATTTAACCTTCCTAACTCCTAATCAATTAGCGTAATTAGTACTTAAAGCGTATAACCCGAATGGGTGGTAAGACGCGGTGCTAAATAATAATAATAATAATAATAAAAATTATTCGACTTGTAAGTTTTCCTAAGTATAATACTCGATTAATGATATATTCGAGTTAATAAACAATGATTTTGATTTGATTAGATATAGAAAAACTTGGTTTCGTACGACCCGTCCCTAGTATATTTCAAACGCGATAAGGATGAAAATGTGAGCTCGAATCCTATTTGGAAGGATGTGAGGAATATGAATCCTGACTTGCGAGTCTGGGATTTAGTTCCATTCACGTTTAAATAATAAATATGAAACACTTTGGAGTAAAACAATATTAATATTAATAAAAATAATAATAATATTTAGCACTGCGTCTTACTACTCGTGCGGGTTATACGCTTTAAGTACTAATTACGCTAATTAATTAGGAAGGGTGAATCAGAGGAAGTGAACCCGCATTTGCGTGAAGGGAGAGTGGAAAACCATTTAGGAAAAACCACCCCTAGTTCACCCTACCGAGATTCGAACCTCGATCTCCCCGTCCTCAGCAGTCGAGCTCACCACGACTAGCGCGTTAGCCAACTACGCCACCGAGGCGGGTTAAAACGATATTAAATTATTTTTATTTCGCACTACATCTTACCACCCGTCTGGGCTATCCACATATACAGGGTGATCCACTTAAAACCGGCCCCGCCTCAAGCCACGAGTGTCACTAATACCAGCCAAACAGCGTAGGCTACCATCTGTCCAGATTCCAGATGGCTGTGGGCCGACATTTGACAAAAGATTTCACCAGCTTCGGTGGCCGCATGGTCTAACGCGCTGCTCTCACAGTAGACTAGACTGCCGATGACGGGGAGATCAAGGTTCGAATCTCTGTTGGGTGTACTGAGGGGGGTTTTCCCCCAAAATGATTTTCCACTCTCTTTCTCCACGCAAATGGGTGTACACTTCCTCTAAATATAACCTTCTTAATCCTTAAAACAATTAGCGTAATTAGTACATATGCGTATAATCCGAAAGGTTAATAAGACGGAGTGCTAAAAACAAAACAAAAAAACAAGATGGAGTAACGTGTCACAAGTCTCGTGATTCACTGGCTTGGGTTCAGGAAGCTTTCAAAAAGGGACGAAAGGTCAGTAAATTTTTGCTTTTCACGGATTTGTCTACTTGCAATTTTTATGTGTGGTTTTTTTTTCTAAGGGGATAGCCTACATCATAAATCCTCACACTTTGAATGAACTGTAGGAGGATATTCAAAGCGTTATCGAAGCATTTTGTATAATATCTACATTATTATTATTATTATTATTATTATTAGCACCGCGTCTTACTACCCGTTCGCCTTATACGCACTTACGTTAATGTGTAATGTTAGGGTGATTGTGAGATGAAATGGAGGACCTACAGTTTAACGTGGAATCCGAACCACGGTGGAGGCCTGGCATTCCCCACATTCACAAGATGTCTTGTCAGAGGTGAAGGAAGGGTTTGGTAATCAGATAAATCTTTGCCGGGACCGAGGATTGAACCCCGGACCCCCAGCACAGAAGTCTGACACCTTACCCGTAGACCGCCAGGTCACTATTTACTTTACACATGATTACTCGAGCATAAATATGTTTTTATTCACAGGGAGCCAACTTACAATATGGTACTTTGTTAGAGTATGTATGTAAGCATGTAATATACTGAGAATGAGTACTAGAGTAGTTTATTGTATTTATCTTCCTACCTTATGCTTGATAGCCCACGTTTCGCCGCAGTGGGCCGACTTTAATTGGATCATCCTGTAATTACAGGTAAAGATATACTTATTTCAGAGTAAATGTGCCCAAGTCAAATCGGACTATGTTGGTACCTCTGCCCACATACTCACCAATACTGAGATGAAACATCACATTATATGGATACAGTCTAATTTTCATACTAAGAGCCTTTTAGATAAATACACACATATTTTTTTGCTTACAAAATTTATAAAATTTTACTATTTTGTTTGTGCTATAGGTTTTAGTAATATCTATAAAAATTTATGATTAAAGATCATATGGTTTGATGTATAAATAAGTTAAGGTAGATCTATTAGTTTTTTTTCGGATTTAAGATAAAGCCTTCCCGATTAAAATTGAATTCTATGTGATGTATGTTTTTGTAATATTTTTTCTACTTATTGACTCAGAGTTAAAATTGGGAAATTGTGTTCACCTGAACACAAGCTGTTCAAACGACAAAGTGAGCCTCTCTCAAAGGGGTTGTTTAGAATGAACGGAGCACACCTGTTGCTGAGATACTTCTTACCCTCCTCAACCCCCAAAACATCCAACTAATCTGACAGGGAGGAAATTGTTTCGCCACCCCCTCGTCTTCCGGCGGAGAAAATATATTTACAAATCTAGTATTTTTACATCTGAAANAAAAAAAAAAAAAAAAAAAAGAGAGAGAGATGGTTTTATCCACACCGGTGAGCACTAGTTGCACATGTCAAACTCAAATAGTCTGTTTTCCCAGGGATTTGGAGGTCAGGGTTCAAATCTCGTTAGGGTGTACTGAGGTTTGTTTTTACGGAATAGTCTTCCACTCTCCCAACACGCAAATTTGGATATATTTATTCTAAATGATACCTTCTTCATCTCTTAGCAGCTCACTAATCTGGACCATAACCAACCGGACTTCACCCTTTTAACGAAATAATACATTAATAGACGCCGTTGGGTGACCTGGCGGTCTAGGGGTAAGGTGTCAGACTTCTGTGCTGGCGGCCGGGGTTCAATCCTCGGTCCCGGCAAAGATTTATCTGATTACCAAACTCTTCCTTCACCTCTGACAAGATATCTTGTGAATGTGGGGAATGCCAGGCCTCCACCGTGGTTCGGATTCCACGTTAAACTGCAGGTCCTCCATTTCATCTCACAATCACCCTACCATTACACATTAGCGTAAGTGCTTATAACCCGAACGGGTAGTAAGACGCGGTGCTAATAATAATAATAATAATAATAATAATAATAATAGACGCCGTTAGTTATTAATTGAGTTATTAGTGCAAGAAATGTGTGTTAAAAGAAAACAATAGAGGATCAGTAAATTTTAAACACCTGTTAGCGTGACATGAGACGTAAGTGTGGAGGAACCAAGCCACATATGTTTCAAGGAAAGTCAGAAAGTCAGTACCAAAAATATCCTGTACGTAATGTTCATATTGAATATTTTTCTATTTATATTTCAAAATGTAAATCAAATGTTGTTTGTTTTTGTATAGACTGTTTTAATTGTAGTAGGTTATTTTTTTAAATCAGGACTTTCATTAAATCCTAACAACTCCAATGCCAAATTAGTTCGGATTAATGCGGTTCTAATGTATATATTGGTAGTATTCTAATGGTTAGCAAGATAGTACTTTATCATTACAGTATTATTGTCTGACACATTTATCCGGTCAATTTGTATGTCTTTATATTTCAGGTTCAATTCTGGAGATGGCTGAAAATTGTATCACTTGTCAAATTGAAGCCTTCCTTTTCTTATTTAACGCACGGGAGACTAGATGTTGTGTTTGCTCTCGAACTATGTCTGTGTAAGTTTTTGTATTTATTTAGAACCACGTCTTACTAACCGTTCGGGTTATACGTTTAAGTACTAATTACGCTAATGGGTTAGGAATTGGGAAGGATTCGAACCTTGATCTCCTCGTAATAGGCAGTCTTTCTCTACATGATAACAGCGCATTAGCAAATTACGCCGCCGAGGCGGGTTTTGTGTAATTCTTGTGCTTATAAATTATGATCAGTCAGCCTAGAAAGTGCTCGTTAAATACTAGGCCCTATACATAAATAAATATATTATTAACTAGTTTTACTTGAGCTCGGAAATCGACAGGGCTTGAAAAAAAGCCTCGTCTGTAAGTCTCTGACGAGGAAAGAATTTTTACTTGACGAGTAACAAAAATAATGTAATCAGTTTTTAATCGTTAACTTTGCTGTTTGGTGGACGATCCTTCATAATCTATCCTGCCGATATGAATACATAACGACTTTTTCAAACCCACCTCGGTGGCGTAGTTGGCTAACGCGCTTGTCGTGTTGATCTCGACTGCTGAGGACGGGGAGATCGAGGTTCGAATCTCGGTCGGGTGAACTGGGGGTGGTTTTTCCTAAATGGTTTTCCACGCAATTGCAGGTTCATTTCCTCCAATTCAACCTTCCCAATTCCTAATCCATTAGCGTAATTAGTACTTAAAGCGTATAAACCGAATGGGTAGTAAGATACGGTGCTAAATATTATTATTATTATTACTATCGACATTAGGCCTACGGTTCAAATAGATTGTACATAAGTTATGGGTACGACTAAATATCAATTCTCTTGCAAGGTGATATCTATACATTTTTATGGTTTGAGGCCGATTTCAGTATAGATATAAATCAGGGTTGCCAATATTGAAACAGTTTGGACCTCAAAACACAACTAAAACAACGAATCACGTATAAAATGTAGGGTGTCTTGTCGCATTTCTTATCTTGTTCCTTAGCGTATGAGGGTTGAAGAAATATTCAAAAGAAATTGCTGAACTTTTTTTTTTTTTTTCAAAAACAGTAATACGTTATATTGTACGCAGTGTTACGTAGAAATAAAAGTGAATGAGTGCCTAGATTAAATTTGTTTATATAAATTGCGTGAATCTAGCTCGATCATGTTGAAAGGTGAACGTTTTGACTGACGTGAGCCACCGTATTTTTTTTTTTCAAGCCCTGAAAATCGCAATCTGGAATTTTAAATTTAAGGCCACAATGTTCTAACACTGATCTACTAAGGTTTATTCCATCTCGTACCCAAGATTCACCTACTCTTCACCCATTATTTAAATCCTGAGTATGCATGGATGTGTGAAGTAGCCATGTATTCAGAACAATTTATACTCCCAGTTGTTTAGGACATTTAGTGATAATCTACAACATTACAGGCTACACAATGAGATAATAACACCAGGGTGAAGTGTGAATTGTAGTCACTAAACATAAACAAATAATTAAAACAAATTCAAACATAATGCTTGGACACGGAGAATTGAATCCACGACTTTTTGTTAGCGATTCAATGCTCTTTTCAATGAACTATCATGAATTTTCTCAAACGCAAGGTCACTTCCACACTTACATAAATAAATCATTAATCTAGTCCAATGGTTTGCGACTTGTGGTACGTGTACCTGCTGCATATTTATCAGTGGTATGCGAAAATAAATTAGTGATATTTATTTGTTTAGTGATACAGTCAACCTAATTTGAACCTAATATAAAAAATAATGGGTTCATGGAAACAAACACATCAGCCATGTGTTTTAATTAAAATATATATGTATAAGTTTGGAAATCAGGAAAAGATTACTAAAAGCATAGGTTTGGAACATTGCACTTTATTGCAGTATTGATTTAATCGGCCCACGTTGGGTGCCATTTATTTTGTTACGGTTATATTTGTGAGATAATTGGTATTTATAGCCCTGGTATCAAGCGCCAATTATTACGATATGGAATTATTATACCCAGCGATTGTTTGGAACGCCGGTTAAAGTGATACCGTTTAATTAGCTGATAATTGCCCCGTGATCGAGAACTAATCAAAGCGGTATAGTATTTCGGTTATATCACTTCTAAATCTTATTTTAGTTAAATGAATAAGACTTTTAATGTTGCACATGATTTATTAAGATGATTTCATTTTAGGCACTGAAGATATGAGATTAACAAATTTCACTCTTTAACATTTTCTGTGTACTCTCTGGATATTACACGTTCCCTAGATTTATGCTACTGGTACTGTTAAAAAAATGTATTACTGCTATATATTTATACGCACAAGCGCTTACGTATGACCTACCCCTTGCCTCTCAGACACCCTTGTCACCAGTGTCAAAACAACATAATAGAAAGAATCCTGGTAACAGATGTTGTGAAGACTAGCTTCCTATTGGGTATAGGAAGATAGCATCACTTGGTTTTTCGTTAAACTACGGAGTTGATTTTTGAAAGAAAAAAATAAGTTTTAGTGGTGCAATCCTTTGACATTATTTCTGAAAAGCGCATAGTTCTTCATGGATGGAGTATTGAAAGGATATTTTACATACAATACTTTAAAGAAAAATACCTTCAGCCATGACTTTTTACATATATGAGAGGGGTCTAAATCAGTTTCATTACAACTTTATAGATGTGAAACATCAACCATTGGTGCAACTGAAAGGAAAATACTAGAAGAATTCAAAATGTGGTGTTACAGAAGAATGTTTAAAATATAATGGATGGAGATGGTATCAAATACAGAGGTGCTAACAAAACCCACTGAAAAAAGGGCAATTTTGTAAAGGTATAAAGCAAAGAAGAATTAATTGCGCGGTAGGCCATGTACTGAGACATGCTAGTTTGATGGAAGATAGTTACAGAAAGAGATGAGGAAGGGAAAAATTTAAGAAGGAGACCAAGACTGGCGTACATGAATTCAGATAGCAGAAGAAGGTACAAAGATGTAACAAATTTGGCCCAAGAAAAGTGGAGAGTTGCAGCAAACCAATAAAAAGATGGATGACCTGATCATGCATTTTTTTGGTATATCAATTTCATGCCTTAACTGCAGATACATTTTACCTGAGATACAAGCGAGGTTTATAAACGTGTTTAATGAGCTAAAATATGTAAACCCCGCTTACCTTGAAATGTAGCTTGGTAAGTTGACCTATTACACTATGATCCTCTTAGAAACTCCACCATAGTGCAACCCGTCAAGGCAAGCTAGATGCCTTTCAGGGGGAACGGGACTACATTGATTTTTGCAGCAAGAAATATATTATTATTATTATTATCATTATTATTGTATCCATGCCACATAACACCCTTGGATGTTGCTAATGCTATAAAAAAATTGAGTTCTTCTAGATGTGCCGGGACAGATGGAATTCCAAGTTTTATTGTTAAAGGCTGTGCCAGTATTTTCAGCCCTTTGTTAGCCTATATTTTTAACATTAGCCTATCAAATGAAACTTTTCCTCTTACATGGAAACAATCTGTTGTCGTACCTATCTATAAAAAAGGGGTAAGAACAAATGTTTGTAATTACAGACCAATTTCCCTCTTAAATACTTTCTCCAAAGTATTTGAGAAAATCATACATGAGCATACTTTCCACCACCTTAAAAATAAACTATCAGATAATCAACATGGCTTTATAAAAAATAAATCTACTGTCACGAATTTAGTGGAATTTCTTGGGCATGTTGCCCCTCAAGTCTCTGCCCAAGGTCAGGTTGATGCTATTTATTTTGACCAAAGTAAGGCATTTGATTTATGTCAGCATAATATTATTCTCTCTAAGCTTGGTAATTTTGGACTCTCTCACTCTTATGTAAATTGGTTTAGCAGTTATTTGCATGAAAGATCATTCATTATTAAAATTGATTCACATACCTCAAAAACATTTTTAGCACCCTGTGGCATACCTCAGGGTTCTAATTTAGGTCCTCTTCTCTTTAATGTGTTTATTGATGACATTGGTAAATATTTGAACTCGTCTAGTTATTTACTCTTTGCTGATGATGTAAAATTATTTAAAACTATCAAATCAATAGCAGATTGTATAGATTTACAAAATGATGTAAATGGTATTTTACAATGGTCTTTGGAAAATGGAATGTCTATCAATAAATCTAAGACCAAATCTATATCTTTTACTAGGAAAACTAATCCTTTCTTTTTTACTTATAAATTGGGCAGTGATAACATAGTTCGTACACTTTGTATTAATGATCTTGGTGTCCTCCTGGATAACAAACTTTATTTCCACTATCATGTTGACCATGTCATTTCCCAGTCATTGAAATTACTTGGGCTTATTAAATTTATTACTATATCATTTAAGAAAGTTGACTGTTTTTTATGTTTGTATTACGCCCTGGTTAGATCTAAGTTAGAATATGCCTCTGTTGCTTGGAATTCCATTACCTTAACTGACTCTCTTAGGTTAGAAAACATTCAAAGAAAATTTGTTGCTGCATGCTATGATAAATTCTTTAGTAACCGGATTTATTATGATTATGACAGAATTCGAAACCTCTTAGGGCTCCAAACTCTCTTCTCGCGTAGACTTTATTGTGATGCCCTTTTTGTTTTTAATATTTTCAATAACAATATTTATTGCAAATTTGCCCTTGATCATGTAGGCGTTCATATCCCTTCTCGGGCTTCTCGTAATCCTAAATTATTTTTTCTCGATAGCTCTTATAAGACGAGCCCTATAGGTCGTTGTATCCATAGCGCCAATTCTAGATTTGTCGAATTTGACTTTTATCATAAAAGGAAAGCTAAACTCAGAGAGTTATTTAAGGATGTCCCATATCAATAATTTATCATGTAGAGGTTCTGCCTATATTATTTAAACTTACAATATTCTGATATATTTTTTGCATAATGTTACTGCTTACTATTTAGTTATTTGTTTTTAATGCTACTTTTTATTGTTATTATTATTAACTACTTTTTATCTCGTAGCTATTCTTCAGTATATAACATTATTTTGCCATTTTTTGTCTATAATTTTTTCTTGTGTAAATATATGTATTATAAGGTATGTACGTGTGTACTTTTCAGTGCTGGCCTGTTATAGGTCTTACGACTGTTGGCCAGCACTATAATAAAGGAAATTGAAATTGAAATTGAAATTATTATTAGCAGCAGCAGCAGCACCGCGTCTTACTACCCGTTCGGGTTATACGCACTCACGATAATGTGTAATGTTAGGGTGATTGTGAGATGAAAAGAAGGACCTACAGTTTAACGTGGAATCCGAACCACGGTGGAGGCCTGGCATTCCCCACATTCACAAGATGTCTTATCAGAGGTGAAGGAAGGGTTTGGTAATCAGATAAATCTGTGCCGGGACCGAGGATTGAACCCCGGACCCCCAACACAGAAGTCCGACACCTTACCCCTAGACCACCAGGTCACCTATCAAGAAATATAACATTAAATTATAATTACTTTTGAAGAAGTGGTTTAATCAAAATAGTACACTTCCTCTCAAAGTTAAAAAATTAATTTAGTAGCCCACTAGTACAACTAAGTAAAAGTGTTTTAATTAATTCCATCAATTTGAAGAAAAAAAAACCAATTTTTTTAAGATAAATATTTACGAATGCAACAAAAAATTATTTAAAAATTACTGTCCTAGTTAATCTATAAAAATGAAATAAAATATATTGAAGGTTTATGGTGGTGATTATAAACTGATTCTTTTATTTATTTTTTTGAACATAATTAATTTATGCTAATATTTAAAAAGTATGTACTGCGCATTTTGTTCACAAGTAGTTCTTACTTACAGTTCACCCCTTTCAAACCCCTACAGCCGTAGAGCTTTGGTTTGTTATTATTATTTTTAGCACCGCGTCTTACTACCCATTCGGGTTATACGCTTTAAGTACTAATTATGCTAATGGATTAGGAATGGGGAAGATTGGATTAGAGGAAGTGATCCCGCAATTGCGTGGGGGGAGGGGGGAGAGTGGAAAACCATTTAGTAAAAACCACCCCCAGTTCACCCGACCGAGATTCGAACCTCGATCTCCCCGACCTCAGCAGTCGAGCTCAACCCGACTAGCGCGTTAGTCAACTACGCCACCGAGTCAGGTCTTTGGTTTGTTAAATTAAAGGTAGCTTAGTCGATTCTTGTCTGCAGCTACTATTTTCAAACTAAACTTGTTATATAAAGATGCGTTATTGAAATCATCCACAAGTAGACATAATTTAAAATTAAAATAGATAATGAAATATACTTTTTTTTGCACACTGCTTAGTGAAGGATGAGAAAGGCAGTATTTAAAGGAGGTGGGCCCACATTTACATGAAAGAAAAGTGGGAAATTATTTAGGGAAAACCCCACTAGTCACCTGACCTAGATTTCAAACCTGACCTCATAATTTACATCCACCTAGATTAGAAATGCCTGACGCCTTGTCCACGTGTCCACTGACTCTGGTTAGTTACAGTCAGGTTTTCATAGAAACAATCTTATATGACAGCTAGAAAAGTTACTAAATATACTTTATCGTATTCTTACGTCAAGTTATCTAATCTTGAACTGTCATTTTTAATACATATTACCAATACCTATATGATAATATCTACAGTATATTATAATGCTATGATTATTATTATTATATGTTCTGTCTTACGGCAGGTCAATTCCTTTTGCAAGTGAATTTAGACCACCAATGCGTTCTGTCCTCTTGTCTTCCTCTTCAACTCTCATAATTTTCTTCTTTATTTTAAGTCATCTAATAATTGGTTCCAACTCCTTCCTAAGATCCTCTTTTCCTTCTATGAGGTCTTGCAGAAGACAGTTTCTCCTAAGGATGTGTCCGATTCATTTTGCTTTGTACCGAAGAATAACATCCAAATGGCTTTCCTCTCATCCATTATTCTCAGTACATCTTCATTTATCACTCTGTCTGTCCACCTGATTTTCTCAAGTCTTAGCTAATCATTGTTGATCAAAAACATCTATTTGTATTTTCTAATCCTACCTAAGCACGTTTTAAAAAAACATTTTAATTAAATAAAATATCATTGAGGAGACATTATTTAGAAAATAAAATAAATAACTATTAAATTATATAAATCTATAACGTAATTTAGAAAATCTAACCTTTTTCTCTTTCTTTAGAGGTCAGAAACTTATACCACTCAGCTATTGTGACAGCCACTAGTCATATCCTTTGGAAATTGAACGTAGAGAGTCTATCGATCGTTCCAAACAACCCCAAATAAATAATTAAGGTCTAACCTGGGTCTAGATAATTATGTACTCTCGTTGCTAATAAAATATAAACCCCTTCATATACGACGCAGAAGCACCCTGGTTCTAATTTATTTCATACAATATGGATGGCTGGTGAGCTTGCTTAAATAAGCCATGAACTTAGTAGCGATGGGATGCAGAAATAACTTTTTTTAAGCTTAACGCATGCGCTCTAGATTTTATGAAGAGGATTATTATTTTACTCAAATCGAGTGCGATGTTTATATTTCCATTCATTCAACTTCACATACATAAGAAGAGTTAAGAATTTTTTGTGGTACCGAAAACAGTAAATTAAGTTATTTTAATAACCGAAATGGTGGGTCATATGGTCCAGGGAAGAGGTTCCTAGTCTGGGGTCCACTAAGAGTCGTTAGGGGTCAGTTTTTTTTAAGCACCACTTCTTACTACCCGTTCGGGTTATACGCCTATATACTAATTACACTAATGTGTTAAGGATTGGGAAGGTTTAATTTAGAAAAAGTTCATCCGCATTTACGTGGAGGGAGGGTTTAAAAACCACTAAGGATAAAACACCCTCTATGCACCCGACTGGGATCTAACCCCGATCTCCCCAACTTCAGCAGTCTAGTCTAACACGAGATTAGCGCGTTAGACCATGTGGCCACTGAAGTGGGTATTAAATTATTGAATTGTCTTGTTAAGACAATTAAAACGTTATTTTCTTAAATTCACTTATTTTGCTTAATCCCTGAGTTTATGTATCCTCTGATGGTTACAAAAGGGAAATTACCTACTTGATGTCATTTTACACCACTTATCTGTGCGAGACAGCGTTTTCAAATGTTGTGGATAGTAAGATTATTATTATTATTATTATTATTATTAGCACCGCGTCTTACTACCCGTTCGGGTTATACGCACTTACGCTAATGTGTAATGGTGGGGTGATTGTGAGATGAAATGGAGGACCTACAGTTTAACGTGGAATCCGAACCACGGTGGAGGCCTGGCATTCCTCCCATTCACAAGATGTCTTGTCAGAGGTGAAGGAAGGGTTTGGTAATCAGATAAATCTTTGCCGGGACCGAGGATTGAACCCCGGCCGCCAGCATAGAAGTCTGACACCTTACCCCTAGACCGCCAAGTCACCTGGGTAGTAAGAATAGTAAGAATAGTTGTAGGAACATACTTAGTGAAAAGCCAGACCTACGATTGAAACTATCCTCCATTGATACTGACGTTAGAAATCAAACGGCTGATAAACCACACTATCCATTACTAGGCAAGTGTTAAATTCATGTTAAATATCACTAAGTTACCTCCTTAAGTTTATAATGTAGGGAACACAAGTTAGGGGCAAAATTTTTGCAGTTTTTATAATAAAACTTTTTTTTATAAAATTAAAATAAATAAAATACTACTATAGCACAGATGCACACCCAGGACTTTTAGCTGAAGGGGAAGGGGCATATTATATTGTAATTTTCATTTCGCACCATTATATATTTCAATTACTGTAATATTTGGAAATTTGATTCGAAGTAGGGTGATAAAGATAGGGAATCAGCGATGCCCCCTAAAAAAAAAGTGGGGGTTCCAGATGTTTTTCCCGCGGGAAATTTTTTTATTTTAAAGGAGACAAATGGTAATATTTAAGCTAATTTATACCAAAATCAGATCTCCGGCCTACCCTGCGTCACTGAGTACGCCACTGGTAACAGGTCTGTGTTTACACATTCTTCTTCACACCCAGGGTTTTCAGTTGGTGGGGAGATGAGGGGGCATATGATAATATCAGCTGTCCCTTCCTCTCGTCCTGATACAATAGTGTTAACATAATTGCTCTAAAATAACAATTTCAATTACTGTACCCACTTTCAAACTTTATGTACAATGGGTAAATACTTTAACCATAACTAGAAAATATTACAGTATAACAGGTCCAGTTTTAATTTAAGTGCAAATTTACAGTAAAATTAAAAATACACAAAAAGAAGTATTCATTTGAAAAGCCCTAATTACTTAACAAAATCATTTGTTTTATATTAAATATAATTAAACATAATAAAGTTGATTATCATAGTGCTAATCATATGTGTGTAATATTCTTAATTTTCTGGGGGAGGGCCTTCAGTTAGGGAGAGGGTCTTCAACCCCAAAGTCCCCCTCCCCCCATGGGTGTGCCCTCTTCTCTAGTAGAAACAAAGAGTTTAATATTCTTCATATGGTGATATCAACAGTTGTTGAATATCTATGATGAGCATTTTGTAATTAGATGAAAAGCTTTTTAAATGAAGAGAAAAAGTTGTCATTAAGTTCCAGAACATCATTGACAGACATATAAAAACTGTTGAGGTTACTATATGAAGAAAATTAAAATATAGGTTTCTTTTGACAAAAAAAAAAACAACAACTAAATGTTTTGATATAAAAGCTGCAAATATACCACCCTTAATTCGTGTTCCCTACATTCTCACCTTGAAACAACCCATTTTCAATAATAAAACGGGTGACCTGGTGGTCTAGGGATAAGGTGTCAGACTTCTATGCTGGCGGCCGGGGTTCAATCCTCGGTCTCGGCACAGATTTATCTGATTACCAAACCCTTCCTTCACCTCTGACAAGACATCTTATGAATGTGTGGAATGCCAGGCCTCCACCGTGGTTCGGATTCCACGTTAAACTGTAGATCCTCCATTTCATCTCTCAATAACCCTACCATTACACATTAGCGTAAGTGCGTATACCCCGAATGGGTAGTAAGACGTGGTGCTAATAATAATAATAATAATAATAATAATAATAATAATAAAAAATAAAGCTATGTATTATAAGTTATTTTATTAATATGAAATGAATTATTTATAGTACTAGAAATGTGTGCGTATTTTTTAAATTTCACCCTGGTGTGGCGGGTTTTATTAGGGGGGCCGCAGTGAATTATAATTTGCTTCAGGGAGAGTGGTGGAGGGGAGGGGGGTGGTCGCGAACTTGTAAAAACAAATAATCACTAGTCTGAAGCACTTGGCTCGTGACAAACTGAATTACTGGGAGGTCAGGGTTTGAATCTCAACCGGGTAACTTAGGGGTGGTCCTCTACGTGTGAATTACTAACGTTATTTTCCCACTATAATAGAGGCGCGATTACTTTAAAACTACTCTTCAGGCCGAGGACAGAATAGCGTTCCGACCGCTGCGACAGAAATTCTAAGAACAGAACGCAAGCACTGGTGGCCACTAGGAGGTGCCACGCTTCAGGATCAAACGCAGCTACCTCTTGACTCTTGTCAGTAAAAGAAAAGTTTAGTCCGACTGAAGATGATCTAATGCTCGCTCTTGCCGTATCAAGTCACCTGATAAAGAAGAAAGTTTGCAACTATGGTGTGTACTCTATAAACATCTGCAGGCTGTCCTCTGGACAGTGTCATACCTTCTTCGCCAAACTACGCTAACGTCCAGACAGATTTTACGAGTACGGGTACGGCCAGACTGGGCGAGTGACTAAAAACTAAAATAGAACACATTGGTTGTAATGAAAAATGGCCAGACTGGAGCGAGCGACTGAAAGATATGACTGGATCTATTTTACAAGCGCATGCGCTCGAGCCGGTACAGTCTAGCTTACAGGCGCTAGGCAATATTATTGTATTTTGGTTCATTGAGTGCTGGGAAAACTTCTTAAGTTGACATGATGTTTGACTTTTTTTTATATAACTATCGATAGGTTTAGGACACTTGCTACTAACGGCTTAATTTAATTGATAAGATATAAACCATATATATATATATATATGTAAAATACTTCAATATTATAATTAAAGTAGGCCTTTACAAATAGGAATCACTATTAGCGCGGATAGAGGATGGGAAAACCACAAAATAAGTCACTTGTAAAAAAAAAACTCAGTTCACTGAGCCAAGATTCAACCTTTGCCTCCTCGTCAACAACTATCGATAGCTATCTGCTAATCACGCGCTCGCTCGTCAGTCTGGCCGAACCCTACTACGGAAGAAGTACAGTAGCCCCATGGCTTCTTTGGTGCTGACTGACATCTCACAGCTCACAGCTGACGGCTTTGAAAAGCTACCAGACCAAATTATGTATCCCTACGCCGAATCATATGATCTGAAAAAACGTGTGTTTAGCAGCTATAACTTCTGACAGTCAACATTTAGGTATATACCGAAATGTTGACAGTCAGAAGTCGGCTGTGAGCTGTCAGTCAGCACCAAAGAAGCCACGGGGCTGCTGTACAAGAAGCTGAAAGGAAGTAGTGAGAAGCAGTCTTGGAAAACAGCAGCAGCCACCCTAACTATAGTTTTCCTTTGACATCCCTATTTGGTTAGTTTGTGTGTTTTAAATTCCACAGTGCATCTTTATGTTGCACTTCATTTACAAACAATATGTGTCAAACATGGCTGAGGTCAACTTGCACATGACTCAGAGACTGCGACACTATTCTGAGGAGGTACGGCCAGTGTTGCCAACGACCATGTAAGTGTTGTAACTAGATTAGTACCAGAAAGTCACTAGATTGTCGTTAAACAAAAAATTTAAAGTCGCCAGATTTGTTGTCAAACCAATGGAACGATTTCTTTGTGATTTGTGAATGAGATATATATATATATAGTTTAGAGCTATTCTACAGAGCAAACCAATGCATTATGTTTCTTACAGTATGGTAGTTCAAAAATAAAAATTCTACAGCATTAATATCTAAATTAGTGAACATGAACTTGAAAGATAATCAAGCGAAGTCACCAGTCACCAGAATAGTCGTAAGGCGCTAAAAATATTAAAATTATATGTTTCAGACCCGTAAAAGTCATTAGGTCTAGCGACAAGGTCGCTAAATTGGCAACACTGGGTGCGGCTGGGGAGCATTTCAAGTGCGTGGTTGTCGCAACGGATGAGAAACGCAACCGTCTGCATTTATAAAACTGTCGAAGCGTTCAGGACGTTAGAATGATTCCCCTTATACGAAACAAGCAACCTTGTCACAGCGTTCCGGACGCTTTAGACTAGACCGCCGATGACAAGGAGATCGTGGCTCGATTTCCGGTCGGATGTACTGAGGGTTAGTCTTTGCTAAATTGTTTTTCCAGTCTCCCTTCACGCAAATGTGGGCACACTTCCTCTAAACTCAACCTTGCCATCTTCGCCTGACTCATTAGCGTGATAAATAAATATGTTTACAGGATGAACAAGTTTTAGGGATGCGGTGCTAAAATTAAAATAAATGGTACGGAACCTCGCACGAATTTTCTCGCTCTATCGTTTAGAAATGGAGATATTTACTCAAAATTCGTAACATAATATATACACTAGTAAACCCGAGAACAAATTGCGCTAGACATACGTAAAACATTTTTTTGACTCATGGTTTTAAATTTAATAATTTTATTTTTAAAGAATCAACGTCTTCATTTCTATATTTTGACCAATAAAAAAATATCGATATTGGGTCCCCGAGGGTCCACATTTCGTATTATATTTTTGACTTTCGGTTAATTTTTTTGTAATTTTATTAGGGTATACCTATCTTATGGTTATCGCATTGCTATTAAATTTATCTGTTATAAATTTTGACCAATAAAATAAAAATGGAAAATTTCTCTTTTCATCCTCTAATAAACTGCTATTAATTTTAGGGTTAGACAGACATACAGACAGACGGTGTTGCAAAAAACACTTTTAATGGTTCGGGGGGTCATGAGACGTCAACATTCATCAAAATCTCAAGTTCCATTTTTTTTTACGAACACAAAACTGTTAGGTAGCGAGAAAGTAAAAATATTAATATTGGGTCCCCATGGGTCAACCATTTGTATTAAAGTGTCGACCTCTGGTTTAAAAATTTCGACATTTTACTAAGGGTTGCCCATCTATTGTTGTTGTTGCTATTAAATTCCTCATTTATAAATTTTTACCAATAATGTTCGAATTGTTAAAAAAAAACATATCTGCATATAGATTGAAAGTTATTGGTTTTATAAAAATATGTTTCGAATAAATATTTGTATTATAAATATATTTAAATATTTGCAATGATAAGTAGTTTCATTTTTCAAATAATTTTGGAGATATGATAAAAATGAGAATTAACGCATCAGACCGGAGCCTTTAAATTAAGTTTGCTGAAATATTGAGAGAAGCCATTTTGTTTATAGTATTTATACATGTTTTGAAATGAAAATTAATCAAAATCGTTATAGCTAATTTTGAGAAAATAGACTTTTTCTCTTTTTGTCCTTCAGTAAACTAGTCTTAATTTTAAGGTTTGACATCAGATTCCAAAAACCCCTCGGCACAACCCTATAAAAACCCTAGATGCCAAGTTCTAGCCCAATCGGTAAAATAGTTTAGGTTCTAGTCGGAGGTACAGACAGATAAACAGACAGATGGAAATTCAAAAACAACTTTTTTTGGATCCAGGGGGTCATGAAACGTCAGGATTGATCAAAATCTCGAGTTCAATTTTTTTCGACGATCAGAATACTTTCTATACCTGTAAGATGGCGAGAAAGTAAAAAGAAAGACAGACACAGATTTATTCATTATATTTATCATTATTTCTTTCCTAAATATCTCTCGGCCACTAGAGTTTAATCTTCTCTCGGTCACTAGAGTTTAATCTAAATTCATTCCCCCCCTTTTCCCCCTTTCCAACCAACATCTAGTCAAGAGCTGAATTAATTTGCGCATCACAATATGCTAAATGAATGCATCAAACATACTCATGAAACTGTAAATTGAAGTTAATGTTTACTTTGGTGGATTTTCTCTTTCTCTCTTTGAAAACGTTGCGCTGATATATTTCACCCCACAAGAAGGTCAAGATATAAATATTAATATACTGTGTTGTGCTTCACGAACGAGGATCAAAGTGGGGTCTCTCTTAGTTCAAAGCGAGTCAGATATGAAAACTCACGCCGATGTGTGTTTGTTTGTCAGTAATTGACATTTCACGCAGTTCAAACAGAGAAATGTATATTTCATTCTAAAGGCTCCGGATTGTAGTTAAGATATCTACAATTTTATATACCCGCAGTGGTGGTACCAGGGTTTGATGTGTCAGATTCGCAACATAGAGGATCGTCAATGACGTGTAGGTTGGAGTTTTAACCCTACCCACGTTTTGTTGCCAATCTTGGTGGTCTCGGGGTAAAGTGCTCACCTCAGGACCTGATGATTATGGGTTCAAAACCCAGCTGCGGTCAAAGGATTTTTCCTGAGTGATACAAATTTCTAACATAACTTCCTTAGGAGAGGAAGTAAACCCATCGGTCCCATGTCGATTGTGGTATATAAGAGAAACCGGGGAGGTATGTGAACATATATTTCCTTGTAAAATTGGTAGGCCCTTTCTCTCTCGCTCATAGAAATTCTCGTGTGATGATATAATCAGTCGGTTTAAAAAGTGCACGTTAAATACAAATTTATTTTGGTCAAAATATATTAAATAATTCTCCGGTAAAAATATGGGCTTAATTTTCTTCAAATGGTAACCTCATTAGTTTTTTTTTTTTAAATATCGGTTAAGGTTGTTCTGGAATTTAATGACAATTTTTCTTTCATTTAGTCAAGAATTGTTAAGTCTCCACGTGAAGAAAATTAAACTATGTTTGTAATGAAGCAAAATTTGATTTCTTCAGACCAAAAAATGGTTTAATATAAAATCTGCAAATATACTAATCTTTTCTCGTGTTTTCTTCATCTTCACCTTGAGAGTTTTTCGTTAAAATAATATGGGTATTCCTGAGGAAAACTTATTGGGAAGTAGAGACATGCAAAAGGTGACTTTTAGGGGAAAAGTTGTGTTATTTTTCTCAAAAAGCGATGATATTATAAACTGAAAGCGATGTTATTATTTACATAAATACGAATCGAATTAGTATTCATTAAAAAAAAAAAAACTAGGATAAAACTGTCTAAATTATTTGTTCATATTGTGTATTTAAATATTTATTAACATATTCGGAGAAAAATCAAAGATAAATATGCACAAAATATTTCACACTTAGTAATATCAAACTCGATATATCAATATCATTACCTTCGAGTTTTACACATAGCGATATCAAAATAATCGATTATCAACTTAGGCTTAGATCAAACAATAATAACACTGAAACATGTCGTCATAAAATACTAAACTACTATCAAATATGGAGAGGGGAATAAAAACTATGAAGATATAATTATGCCAAATATGACCGCCAGTAGCAAGGTCCATATATATTAATACCCTTGCTTGGACCTAGCGTGAAATCTTTTAAACATTATTATTATTATTATTAGCACCACGTCTTACTACCCGTTCGGGTTGTACGCACTTACGCTAATGTGTAATGTTAGGGTGATTGTGAGATGAAATGGAGGACCTACAGTTTAACGTGGAATCCGAACCACGGCGGAGGCCTGGCTTTCCCCACATTCACAAGATGTCTTGTCAGAGGTGAAGGAAGGGTTCGGTAATCTGATAAATCTTTGCCGGGACCGAGGATTGAACCCCGGCCGCCACCACAGAAGTCTGACACCTTACCCCTAGACCGCCAGGTCACCTACTTTTAAATGTTGTAAACAAAGAATCGATCTATCGAAATTTAGGTATCGTAATGTGTAAAAGTAGACATCTTGATTTTTAATGCTAACCTAAGATAAAAAAAAAGAGATTAAATATCCTCTAAACATCAATTTTTCTTGTGATCCATTTTATACCCATAAAATAAGTAAAAACTGATATTATTCATAAAAACGGCAGCCCTGCTACCACGTTGAAAACTATATTGCATGATGTGTTTGCCAGATTACAAAGAAATTGTTCTTATTTAGAAAAAAAAAGCTTCAATTCGCGTTATTCGTTTGAAAACAGTAGAATTCGTGTAAAAATTCGTTTAATCACAAATGCGAAAATTGCATGACTCTACTGATAAGTCTTGTATGAAAATTTCATAATCAATAATATTTTATACGAGTAAGTACGTACGATTGTTTAGTACCCCCTTTTTTCCCATATTTGTTTTGAGCTGTGTTTAATAGCGCTACGTATACAGACACCAGTTCAAATGAGACATATCCCACTTTTACAATGGAGCTGTCGTTGGTTTTAGAACTTCATTGATATTCTCGCTGTCGTCGCTGTAGGTCTTCAAAGTCCTAGGACTCTCCAATACACTCACTGCTCCTTGGAAATGCTCACGGGCTCATTTCGCGGATCACCGTAAAAGAAAAATCTTTCATGGGCCATTTTAGAAATATACTCAAATTTTTACATTCTAAAAATCTAAATTGTGCTTTTTTTGTTTCTTACAGGGTGTTCTTAGAATTATGTTCTTTCGTTTTTTAAGAATGTACGGAAATTTAGTGAATATATCTGTAAAAATAAAACTATATATAATTATAGTAAAATGATGGTTTTTATTAGGAGTATTTTTTTTTATTGATTTAATAGTTTATTAATTAATTATATGTCTATCATTGGGCACGCGATTTAAATTGTGTACTCATGGTTTGCAAGTGAAAAGGAGTTCGGCCTTTGAATCCCAGACAAATTTATTGAAAGAGTATTTTTTCCTAAAATGTCTTCAATTCTCTCCTTGTAAATTCGGGTACATTTCTGTAAAATCTTACCGTCCTTATCCTTAATCCATTATCGTAGTTAATATATTTGCTAATAACCAGAACAAGTACTAAGGTAAGGTGGGATATAAAATATAATCCAGGTGTACCTTAATCTAAAATCCAGAGATGAGATTGGTAGCTCAGATAAAATGCACCCACATATGTCTAAGAAAAGGATGCCAAAAACTATTTACAGAAAACCATTATGAATGCACTCACTTAAGATTCGAACTACGACCTGCGAATTAACGATAAACTATGTGCAATATAAATCTAACGCCCTAGTCGGCGTTGATAATTGACTTTAATGAGGGCTTAAGCTGAAACAGATTACCGTAACCTATGTATAGGAGCAAGTTAAGTTTGGAACCGAGGAAGAAACTGATAAAATATTATAGTTGGAGCATTGCGCTATGTGGGGCAGAAACTTTGACTCTCAGGAAGAGAGAAAAGAAATGCGTGGAGAGCTTTTAAATGTGGTGCTGGAGAAGACTTGAGAAGATCAGGAGGACAGACAGGGTGAAAAATGTCCTAAGAAGAGTTGGTGGGAAGAGAAACTCTTTGGATGTTATTATTCGGTACAAAGCAAACTGGATTGGACACATCCTTAGGAGGAACTGTCTTCAGCATGATGCCAAAGATGGCGAGGTCGATGGAAAGAGGAGCTTAGGAAGAAGGAAGATTCCAATATTGGATGACTTGAAAGAAAGAAGACAATTCTGGGAGCTGAAGGAGAAGGCAGAGGAAAGGGTGCATTGGAGGTCTAAGATCACCGAGAAAGGGAATTGACTAATAAGACAGAACACCTAATATTAATGTAGGATGGTTGGTATCTATACTCTGATTCCCGCATAAGATCATTATTGCGACTTTTTTCCCTTGTTTCTTCATTAGAAATTTAAAATTTTCCATCCATCACTTCTAGTAAAAGACGTGGAAAGTTGCCGAAAAGGATATTCTGTGAAAAAATAACATCCCATCCGTAAAGTAGTTGAGAGATAATGGAATACTTCGTGATCTTGGCGAGTGAAGGAGGTCGCTATAATTGGCAGGCTAGTGACGACCTGAGAGCAGAAGTAGGTAAGCAACCGTGTTTGGTATCTTTAATAATTACCATCAACAGTGGTGTAAGCGACCGTGTTTGGTATCTTTAATAATTACCATCAACAGTGGTCACATGGTCTAAGATCTCACAATGGGCTGACTGGTCGATGACGAGAGGTAATCGTTCAAATACTGGCCGGGTGGTTACTCCTAAAGGGTTTCCCACTATCCATACACGTAAATGCGGTTAAACTTCCTCTAAATTTTACCTTCCCCATTCCGATCCTATTAGCGTAAATATGCGTGTCAGCCATCATTATCATTTTTATTAATCGATGTGTATCACAAACAAACACGTGGTCGCTATCTACAGTACCAGTTCTGATAGCTGAATCAAACTGAATTAAATGGAGTATGACAACCTAGACATGAGAAACGAACCCGGGACTTATGTCTTTGCACGCCAATGATCTACCACTGAGCTACCCTGGTTTGTTTGGATGAACAGGGCCACCTTTCACTAGTTTCAATGATGGATTGTTCAGGGTTAGAAAATTGGTACGTAAAGCCAGAGGTACTGGGTTCGATTCCCGTGTTCAATTGATCGAACTATTATTTTTCTTCACCTCGTCTTACAACCATTGTGGGATGTCTGCGTTTAGTTACACAAATGGTTGACCTCGNGTGGTAAATTGCTCTCCTCAAGACCCGATGTTCATGGGTTCAAACCCAGTCGGGGTCGATGGATTTTTCTCGGGCGATAAGAATCCGTAGCACAACTTCCTTCGGAGGGGAAGTAAATCCGTCGATCCCACGACTATTGTGGTATGTAAAAGAACCCTGGAAGGTATGTGATAATACCTTTCCCGGCAAAATTGGTGAGCTCTTTCGTTATCACTCATAGAAATTCTCGTGTTCTGATATTTTCACTCAATTCAGAGCGTGCATGTTACATACATCAAATAATATTTTTTCTATACATCCATTACAGTTTTCAGCCTGTAGCCCAGGCCAGTTTTTTTATTCAAGCCAGATATTTTCCACCACCGGCTTGCTAGGCTTGTCGTAGCTTCATTTGCCTTATAATCTAACTTAAAGCTAAGACAAGCACAACATCCAGTCCCCAGCCATTAGCTTATCATCGTGAAATGGTAAACCCATATTTCAGCCATGCCGGGAATCGAGCCCGGGACCCCTAGCTCAGTAGACAGACACGCTACAGACTGAGCTAAGGTGCAGGTAGACATTTAGAGGAAAGGTACCAGTATTTGCGTGAATAGAGAGTAAGATATCATTTGGGAATAAACATCCTCAGCTCTAACATGCGGGATTTGAAGCGAGACATCTCCGTTACTAACAAACCAGAATATATGATAGTGACGTTTAGTCCATATACCCACCGATGTGGGTAGCACGCATGTAGAAATAAAAAAATAAATCAACGATTTATCACAGCCCGGACGTCAAATACCAAAAAACCCCTCACACAAGCGTGCGACATATATATCATTACAATACTGATATCGGATAGCAATTTAAAACGACACAGGTAGAAAGGCCCAGTGTCGTAACACCCTATACCCACTTCAATCCTACGGCAATATCAACGGAATAGACGAAAAAAGTGTATCCACATTTACGACAATTACGTCTTCCTCAAGTAGGTATATATAAAGTACATTATATAGGTAGTTTTGAAATCGGTAGGTTGGACGAGGTGAGGGGAAGTAGGTAGGGTTTTTATATGATAATAGAACGTATTTTTATTGCGATCACACTCCAACTGCGAGGAGAGATTTGGGACGAATCAAGAGCCGAAGTTTGGGGAAAAAGGAGGTAAAAAAAAAGTGTGGAGGAATGAGAATAGTAAAACTTTTTTTATATATAAAGGGGGGAAGAATTCTAGGGAAAAAAAAAAAATTGCTGCACCCATTCAACCAATCCTTCATTTTATTTCTTCGAGGTAAATAAAGTATAGTGGTTTATGTACGGATGGCGGAGGAAAGGAAAAATAAAAATAAATTGTAAGATACGATTTATGTTTGTGGTTTTACTTTGGTAACCAGCCTGTAGTTACGTGAACAAATAATACAGTTCAAATAATAAACGAACCAAAGTACCTATTTTTTCGTATACAATAACAAAACTAAAATATTATTTCAACCTTTAATTCTTTTGTTGGGCAATATAATGTATTTTAAAAAAGGTGACGGCTCCTGATTAATATATTCATATTATAATTGTATTTTATTTTAAAAATTAAATTTAATTTTATTTCCCGAAAACTTTATATAATGATTGTATTTTGAACTGTTAGTTTCTTTTTCTGAGAAATTAGATAAAATTTAAGTTTGAAAAATGCAATTATAATATACAGGCTTATAATAAATAATTATAATACACCAGGAGGAGGGGGTACTGAATATAATTTTCAAAAAAATTTCTGTCTCTTTCTATCCCTTCGCAAGTATGTGTACATTTCCTTTCAATTCTACCTTCCTCACACCCAGTAAACTGGTGGAAATAACATTTTGAACGAAATCGTTAGTCATTTTCAGAAAAATTCTAATTTTACAAAAATAGGTAAACTACAGTAATTATTTTATAGAAAATAAGTAGTTAACTATTTATAATTTGAAAAACTTAAACAGATACCCAATTTGAACCAAATCACTAGATACATTTTTTAATACTCAAATTTAAAAAAAAATCAGTTAACCATAAATGAACTTCCCTCCTCTCCAAGCAAATGCAGGTACACTTCCTCTAAATCCATCCTTCCTCATCCCTATCCCACTAGCGCTATTAGTGTATAGGCGGATAACCTGAACGAGCAGTAAGATGTGGTGCAAAAAAAAATAAAAAAATCCAGAACAGATATACATCCAGCCAGAGGCTGTTAAGTGTTAATTCATCACTGTGAAAGGGGAAAAACACATTTCGCCAATGGCGAACCCGGGACCCTTAACTCAATAATCAGACACGTGACCAACTGAGATAAAGCGTAGGTCCATATACCTTGGAACTAGTGGCGGAGCTTGGATCTTTTTGTTTGGTGGGATCAAGTCAAAGCTTACTGGCAGTGAATTTTTCTCGCCACGTAATAATATACTAAGTTAAATTCATTTAAGTTTTCTTAGTTTTTAAAAAAGTACTGAAATTACAGAATCACATAACAAATCTACGAACAGAACGAATACAATATTACAGTTTTTTTTATTGAACTTACCAAGAGATGAACAAAAGTTGGACTGCTGTCCATAAATGCCAGTCCATGATCACCACAGGTGTTTAAGCATTATATTAATCTGCGTAATATATGCATATTTTTGGACACCTGTTCATTGTGTTTTTGGACTGATGTTCGTACCTCTGAATCTATCTGGGATGCAAATGTTCCAAGAGTTTTAAAATTTCCAAATGAATTGCACATTCCTCACAGTTTTTTATTATTTTATTAAAATGGTAAAGATGCTTAATTATAGCCAACCGTGGTCCACAATCCATCACCACCAAATAATAAAAAATTAAAACAAAATTAGCTCCTTTTTTCTTTACTCACAGTTAACCACAATTGTATATCAGCACAAGCATTAAAAAAAAAGTTATTATTTTATTTCCATACACCTGCATAAATGTAAATTATTATGCTGATGTGCTCCTAGCCGTTTGATTTCAATTTTTTCTTGCAGATTTAGTGGATAAAAAGGAGTTCTTAATAAGTTTAATCAATCACTTTCACGTGTATTCTTATTTCTTGGTTCTTAACACATACTAAAACACAAGACAATTAAAGACAAAAACAAAATATAGACCACCTTAATCGTATAACGGACCCTTGCAGGCTGGTTCCATTTGCTGGTCAAGTCCTAGCTTGACGTTTGAAGCGAGAAATGAACAATATGAACTGGAATACTGTATAACGAACTCAATAATTCACTGCTTGTAAAAAATGGTGCTTCACTTAATTTTTTTTTAATACTTTATAGAAAAAAAAAGAAAGAAAAATATTTATGTTAAAAAAAAATGGAAAAATGTTGGTGGGGCCTTGTCCCTGTGTTCCTAAAGAATGGAACCCTGCGAGATCAATGATGTTTTATTTTGTTTATTAACACCAGTTCGAGCTATCTGCATACATTACTTACGTTAGTATACTAGGGATGAGAAAGGAATACTCTTAAAGGTTAGGTATCAGCATTTGTGTGGAGTGATGGACGTCATTAAGAAAAACCAACTTCGATACACTCAAGTGGGATCCAAACCCCAATCTTACCTTTACTTGCAATCTAGTCCAACACGAGTGTGACGCCTTGAACCATGAGGCCACCGAAGCAGGTCGTAAGAGAAATTAAACTGAAGTGGAAACTTTAAAAGTTGCGATATCATGATTGGATTCTTTCCATTTAAATAGTTGGAAAATCTTACATACATATTTACATCACATCTTTCTCTGTGGTACCCAACTCTCGAGTCTCATGGTTTAGTTCTCACTTGTTATAGAACTTCAGCGTTGTAAAAATTACCATTTTGTTAATATAAAAGCCATAGCTTGTTGATAATTCCTTAACTTGGGGATGGTTGGTGTAGTTGATGTGCGTAAGAGACTGCGAGCCGGATAGTAATTTAGAAGAGTTTCGTACAAACGGGTCTGTCAGATTTATTTCGCGGGCTGTATGCGGCCCGCGGGCCATGAGTTTCAGAACCCTGTCATATAGCATCCAACCACAGAAGTGGGGAGGAAGGAGTTATTCCCGCTGTTGGTGAGATAACTATTCGGGTGCAGTGAGGAGATTAATACGTGTAAAGTAATAACATACAGGCCTAGGCATTTCGAATTCTCTTTTCATACATTGTGCCGCATTTATACTATCTGATATCTAGATATAGCAACAGCCCGCTTTGAGGCACTTCCCATTTCCCTTGTGATTACTCGTATTAAATAATAAAAGGGAATACCTGTAAACCCACACCAGATGACCTATTTTCAATTTATTAGTAAACCTAGCCTTCCACGACCAAATCTGTTTTGCGAATCTGTTAAATTAAAACATCACACACACACACACACACGGTGGGACTAACCACTAATAATTCCCAGTAACTGGGTTTCGTTAGTCCCTGCTGACCTAAAAATACTTTCCACCCTTCAGGGGAATTCACGGCGACAGTACATGCACAATTATGCTGTAGGTCACAAATCATAACCTTGGTAGAAGAACCAGTGAGGTAGATCGTGAAAAAGGGGTTCCGGTAAGTCCGTGGACTAAATTGCACGCTCATTTGCTGGATAAAGGGAAGGTGCGGCTAGAATATTTGCTGGGTGTACTTAGGGTGATTTTTCAAATGTGATTTTTCAATCTCCTTCCACTGGTATATTATTTCCTCTAGAGTATATCTTCGTCGTACCTACACCGTAGGTACCTACTTCGATCTCCGCTAAGGCACTACTATCGCGATAGACTAGACTGATGAAGACAGGGAGATCGGGGTTCAATCCCGTTCGGGTGTAACGAGGGCGGTTTTTTTTTCACTCTCCTTCAATGCGAATTGGGTTAAACTTACTCTCAATTAAACCTTCCTTATCTCTAACATATTTAGTGTAATTAGTACAAAGGCGTTTAATCTGAACGAATAATAAGATGTGGCGCTAAAAAAACTACCATAGCTGTAATTACAATGTGTGTAGAGAGTTTTACAACTTCATTTCACGAAAGATCAGTAACAACATCGTGTGAGCAGCCTTAGTGCGTGGAACACGAACCCAATAGTGTCTTTGGTACTGATAGCCAATAAACAAGATGCATGGGATGGGATGTTTCCCATGACCACCCAAAATCTGTGTAGTTGTGTCTTCTAGTTCAAAATTTATAAGAGGAACACACGTACACACATTGAAGGACAGTTACGGCTTTTTATCATTAAGTATGCTGTCCAAGGCCTTAGCCAGCCAATATTTTCAGGGGGTTTGGGGGGCAATCTCCCCCATTTGCCGAAGGCTAGAAAAAATTATGAATATTTAACATCTCTAGAAGCTCTCTAAAGTGCTTTTTATGATAACACAGCCTTATATTTTGTATTTGAAACTTAATTTGTATATTTTTTGAACCATAAATAAAGCCATATTAATTTGTTCATAAAATTTCAAGGGGAGTTTTAACCCCCAAAACCCCCCTTGACAACGGCCTTGATTCTGTATTTCAACATATCCGTCACTTTGTCCACATAGCGTGTTCTATCAGCAGCTTCTTTTCCCTAGATTCAGAAGCTTCGTCTTCTTCACTTGGAGGTCACCCATCATTTTCATATGAAGATCGTGGTGGCTCGTGTATAGGCACTGCGGAACTGCAGCACCCCCTATTTCCACTTGATATTATCGATAACATTTAATATAATGAGTCCTTTTTTCTTTAATTCTTTCTTTATTTTTGTAGTACAATATATATTCCTTAAGCTTAATTAATGACAGTACTTCAGTATCCATCCCCCAGTTTAAGAAAAATATACAAAAATCTTTGTATGGAACTGTACGCTTCAAAGTGCCAGCGAAGAGGTGTTTGACTGTTGTACGCATGCGCACATAGAAGGGGGTTTGGGGAGGAAGGCGGGACTGCCAGGTAGAGAAAGCACTGTTGCTCTCGCAGTGCCGGCTCTGGCGTGATGGTGGAAGGAAGTTTTTTCTACCCAGCGTGTATTGTGCTTAAAAACCGTGTACCATATTCTTGAATGTGATAAAGTGTAGAAGAATGTTGAGTTAGATTATTATTCTGCTTCCAGCTATTCCATTTGATTCTTTTTTTTTCGGTTCTTTTGTTTTAACAGAAAAACTAAATGCGCTTGCAGTACTTTCAATGGAGAAAAATTTCCTCAATTGTCATCCAGAGATCAAGGAGAAAATTATTGTACTTTTTGGCGCAAATTAAAATAAGAATTATAATTTTATTTTTAAATGAATTGATCAAGCTCGAACTGTAACAATTTAAGTTAAAGTAATTAAAAAAATATTATTTTTGTTAAGAGATTATCAAGTTCCTGAATAAATGTTCTTTTTTATACATGTTTTTTTTTTCTTTTACACAATTTTAAAACAAAGGCTAAACATTTTCTGGAGCAGCACCCCCACTAATTTTAGCTATGACCTGCCACTGTTTGAAGTCTTCCTGATCCTATTATTCCTCCCACTTTGCCTTCTATGACGTCACTAGATAAGCCATTTCCTCTCATAATGTGACACATCCAAATGGCCTTTCTTTGTCGAATCACCCGCAGAGTGCTCTTTATTGATCTATTCTTCTTAGAACTTCTTCCACTTTATCCTCTATTTTCCTCCAGCACCACATATTAAGGATTTCCAAATATATCTTCTTCTTTTTCTTTCAGGAACCATGTTTCAGCTTCAAAACTATAGTATTTTATCAAAATTATGTATTATAAAATAATGTTAAAAAAAAGTTCAAACCCTTATCTGTTTTTTTTTTACTCTCATGTTCTTCATTTTTTCGTCCTTGATTTTATATTTCCTTTCTGCCACTTTCCCACATTGACAGTCCCACGGGCCAGCTCCCCGGGATAAATACCAGGAATTGAAGTCACCCGGTAATAAAGTATTCAGCGTAGCTCAGAGATGTAATCATACTTTCTTTGGGCTTTCAATGACATGGCTCCAACATGGGCTTAATACTAACGTGCAAAGATTTTAAATAAATCTCCCATATTAATGGTGAGTTCTAATTTTATCGACGCTCATACCGGTGGACTAGTGGGTTAAGGAATCAGATTTGTACTGTAGATGAGCGTAGCTATATTTTTACCCTGTACTATAGGGGTTATTTTAAACATGTGTTTAAGTTCATCCTTCCTCAAGACTAGCGTGACTGCACTTTCTACAAGCTACCTTCCTCACACTTATATCTTGAATTGAGGTATTAAAAGCCCTTAGGCTCACTGTTTGCTTTAAAAATCGCATCAAATATATTTCATTTTAAGAGGCAGATTTCCAATCACTGGTCGCTGATATTAGAAAAAATATCTCCATGTATATATCTTCTTTCACTATTAAAAGTATAAGTCTTAGAAGAAAATTGAGGTTTTCATCAATGACACACGCACGCAGGCGCGGTAATCTAATTATGATGATTATATAACGTTATGGACTAACACACACATGCACAAAATGTTAATGGCTCTTAATAAAATCCAAATTTTATATTATCATAGTTTTGTTCAGTGGAATATCGTTAACACTCTGTTTTTACTTTCCCGCCATCTTACAGGTAGAGAAAGTCTTGTGATCATTAAAAAAATCGAACTTAAGATTTTGATGAATCTTGACGTTTCATGACCCCCCGAATCCAAAAAACTGGTTTTTGACTTTCTCTGTCTGTCTATCTATCTGTACCTACAACTAAGGCCTAAAACATTTTATCGATCGGGATAAAACTTGGTTTCTAGGTTTTTCATAGGGTTGCTCAGAGGGGTTTTTTGAATTGGATATCTAACCCTAAAATTAAGGGCAGTTTACTGAAAGGCAAAAAGAAAAGAAAAAGGATTTTATCAAAATCGGCTCTAACGATTTTGATTAACTTTCATTTCTAAACATTTATAAATATTCCAAACAAAATAGCTTCCCTCAATATTTCGGCAAACTGAATTTAAGGGCTCTGGTCAGATGCGTAAATTCTAATTTTTATCATATCTCCGAAACTATTTGAGATATGAAATTATTTATCATTGCAAATATGTAGTTATATTTATAATAAAAATATTTTATAAGAAGCATTTTTTTATAAAACCAGTAACTTTCAAGCTATACGTAAATATATATATTAACTTTTCGAACACAAAAGTTAAAAGTATTGCGACCGCAAAAGAAAATTTAACCTGAAATGTTGATGGATGTCGACGTCTCAAGACCCCCCAAACCCTAAAATGTTGTATTTGCAATGACGTCTGTCTGTGTGTCTGTTTAAACTTAAAATTAAAAGTAGTTTAATAAAGGTCGAAAAGAGAAAAACTAGATTTTCTCAAAATCGACTATAACGATTTTGATTAAAATTTGTATCTAGGCGTTGATTAAGATTATAAATAAACTCGATATTTTCATTTTACTATGAAAATGAAATTTAGGTTACTTTACAGAAGCAGAAACTTCCGTACCTCCTCAACTATTTGAGATACTAAATAACTTAGCATTGCAAAACTGTAGAACTATTAAAAATTAAAAACTTTTATATGGGATATATTTTTATAAAACCAACAGTTTCGGTGATATTGGCAAATATATTAATACGATTTTGTGATATTTAGTTGTAAAGAGATACTACTTAAGTTTTAACGCAATAATTCTCTAATGCCATAGAGTAATTACATATTTCTAAGTCTCTAAAAGTTGGTTTTTTCCCCCTTAAACCACTTAGGAGAAATGGTTGTACAACAATTATCTATATCCATTTTAGACTCAATAGTCAATATTAACATTTTTTATTGGTCAAAATTTATTAATGAGAAATTTAATAGCAACGTGATAGCACGAAGATTTGCAACACCTAATAAAATTTCAAAAAATTTAACGGGAAGTTAAAATTTTATACGAAGTATTGACCATTGTGGCCCCAATATTTATCCTTTTTTTAATCGGTCCAAACATACAAATGAGGACATTGATTATTTAAAAATAAAATCATAAAATTTTAAACTAGGACTCAAAAAATGTTTTACACAAAGACAGTGCAATTTATGCTTGGGTTGCCATTGTATATTATTTCGTTTCACATTATTTATTACGAGTTTTGAGTAAATGTCTCCATTTTTAAACAATAGAGTGATAAAGCCCGCTAGGAGTTCCGTACCATTTATTTTTAACATTTTTAGGTAGTCAAAGTCCGGCCTTGTTGATTGTTCCTGCACACTAATTAAGTTACCAGAAATACTGCCTGCCATAACTCAAATCCTCCGGCCGTAATACTCTACCGACGTTTCTGGATAAGATGGCGTCTCGAAAGATTATCTCAGCGGTGTGGTGGTACAAACAGTTAATGTACGTCTTGGTGACAGGTTCGTAGCCAAGGAAACCCCCATTTCGGGTACGGCTCTTGTGGAAACTACCCCTAAATAAAGGGTGGAAGATGGTGGCGATCAGGTGTGGGTTGAGGGTGGGGAAGGAGGGGAGGGTATAGAGTAGTAAAACTGCACCGTAACGTCAAATTCCCGAGCAGTTCTAAGCCTGCAGACGTAGGAAAGAGAAGGTTGCCGCTAACTTTACGAGCGGGTTGTAAAATTCTCCTGGAGCTCTTCAACGCGGGGAAGAAAAGGACTGGAGACAAGAAGGAAGGGACGCTTGGCGTCCAAACCAAGAAGGATGAGGCGCTTGGAGTCCAAACCAAGAAAGATGTGGCGCTTGGAGTCAAAACCAAGAAGGATGTGGCGCTTGGAGTCCACACCAAGAAGGATGTGGTGCTTGGAGTCCAAACCAAGAAGGATGTGGCGCTTGGA
>CABEEJ010006911.1:23721-35556 GCA_901482245.1 Timema douglasi | reverse complement strand
AAATCACTGGTATAAATCACAGATATTTTAAAATCACAGTCACTGTATTCACTGATATCGTAAAATAACTGTTTTTCCCATCTCTAGTGACAGGATCAAAATACACGTACTGTATAGAAATAATTTTTCATTATTTAGACATTTTATGTTCACATTTCCAATGTAAATTTTTATATATCTATTTACTGGTGACTAAATTATATATATATTTTCAAGTGAGGAATATTATTGTCTAATTGTTCTTACAGTTTGCAACAATATAAACAGCTTTAGTCAACCTTTAACATTGAGTAAAAGTGTGGTTAGCTTTTGATTGCAAAAGCAACTTTAAATAAACCGGATTTGTGGGAGTTTTATTCTTTTTAGTGTAAATGACCCATTTTCTCAAGATCTGTTGTCACAATGCAAATTTCACTGCTTATTCAGAGTACTATACTAATACTTTGAACACAGCCATTTTAATATATAGCAATAACATATTACTATAATAATTATTTAGTTTGAAATAAATTAATAACTTATTTAATCTGAAAATAAGAGTTCAAAAAAAAATCATAAAAATGTAAATTATATAAATACCAAAAATCCGAGCTGTTAAAATATGTGTAAGTGGTCTTGGAAACCAATCTGAAAGTTTTAATTGTTTATCTTTAATGGAATCTGAGAAAATGGGTATTCAATTTTAGAAAATAGCATGGGGCAGATAGATGATTACCACCCGCCCCTTAATAATGTTTTGTACACAATGTAATTTACAAAGAGCTATCGAAAAACACAGTAGGTAAGTATTGGTTAATATTACACCTTGTGTTCCTCAATAGCAAAGCAAATTGTAGGTAAATATATACTTTCATCGGACATGCTATCTATAATGTTATGTTGTGTGTATTTGTCCACAAGGAAATTAAACCATGTATAGGCCAATCATTTTGATGTGTAGATATCATCTATGCTCGAAAAACTAATTTGTATTTGTGAGTTTAATTAAGGTAACAAGTGAAATGCTCACCAAAATATGAGCAAATTATGAAGATACCGTACTTCATATTTTAATTATATGTAAAAATGCATTAAATTATGATTGTATGATACTTCACTTCTATAATTTGGAATAGATACATACCTGAGCCAGTAATTCTGCTTTTGTTTGCTCTTGATTTCTCCTATCAGTTATTCGACAGGAATATTTAAATTGATGGAAATTTCACACACTGCATCTTCTACTAATAGTCTGTAATTATGATTTTTATATGTATTTATTTAATTAAAAGTATGTAACTACTAATACATATCAAATATTATATATGAGACAGGATAGCATAGCTACAAAATAAATGGTACAACTCAATTGTATTTAAACATTCTCAAATATGTCACCTATTACAGATTATAGTCGAATTAAAAGAAGATTTTAACTAAACTTGGCTTGAATAAGGATAGGACCGATGGCTTTACTTCTCCTCCGAAAGAAGTTGTGCTACTGATTTTTATCTCTCAATAAAAATTTGTCAACTTTGGCTGGGTTCGAACCCACGAGCATCAGGTCCTGAAGCGAGCCCTTTACCCCAAGACCACAAAGGTCGACTAGTTCCCTGTGTTAGCTGTGAATGTTTCAAGGAGACAATATAAAATAATGTTTCTTTTTACACCCAATTAGTTAAATAGCCCATATTCTGATGGTTATGGAGAAAATATGAATAAAGCAAGGGGTTAATTAAAATGCTTTAAAGGTGCTTATTTCAAAGCCAAGTATTCAAAACTGTTTTCATTCACAGATAAATTTACCCTGGACTTAAGGTTTTTGTAATCATGGTGTGTTTTGAATGTTTGTAGGAATACAAAATACAAACTATATTCAACAAAATAGAACATAGAGAGTAAACGTATTACCAAATGTTAACCCTTACTCTAGTGTCAGCATGTTATCATTAGTTCTCGAGGAGCAGGCCCTTCGCGACAGGGCCAGCCGCCTCCTTGCCGAGTAACTTCTCGACAATGGCCAAACCAAACTTGAAAGCTGTGCCAGGTCCCCGGCTGGTGATCAGTTGCCCGTCCACGACCACGTCTTCCTCGCTATACTTGTAGACGTTGTTTTCGAGCATCTGTTTTTTGAGGGAAGGGTATGAAGTGAGCAGCTTGCCCGGTCCAATGCCGTGGGACTTGAGGGCCGTAGGAGCGGCACAGATGGCTGCCACTATGCGACCGGCCTTCTCCTGCTGTTGCAGCAAACTTCCAACCTACACAATCAATACACACTCTCCGTTAAGTTTCCCTCTATAAATAATTTTGTTTATGTTTTCTATAACTATTCTCGAACACATGAACTACCTTGTAATAGCTAATTTGAATAATTTTGAGTTTATCTCAATGATTTCAATTATTTTTTGTAGTTTAATACTGAGCTAATACTATCCTCCCACCAAAGCGTAAAGGAGGGAAAAAACTCCAGGGTATTTCTTTGTCTCAAGTACAAGCATACAAGGATAGCATATTATATATTAGTTAATGATAAATCATAATATGATTGTTAATGTTATAATCATGTTATTAAAAGGTCCGACTAGCATACGTAAGTTCAAAATCTTTGTCTATATGAAATCTTGATTTTAGACAGTTGTTCGATACCCTATATCAGTTGATTACATGATGTATGTCAGGGGTGGACTGGCAGGTACCAAGTAGTCCAGGGCTACCAATATCACGGTCCTTAACATATGAGTATCACTGAAACTGTATTCCAGTTTAATCTGAAGTGGTGAGGGGAAGTATTTAACATTTTACTATCATATCTCTATAAGGAAAACCTCTTTTCGCTTTATGAGGTAATTGTATTATATTTGGAAGAAGGTACAGGAAAGGTGGATAGAAACATATAAAAGGGACGAGAATAATATGGCTTTTACAATGAAAAGAAGAACAGTTCATATTTTACACTGCTGCCGGTGGTAGTGATCAATTTTCTTCAAGAGGTAACTCTCTGTCCAATGGCAGCGGTGTAAAGTGTGAACTGTGTTCTTCTTTTCATTGTAAAAGCCATATTGTGTTCGTCCCTTTTATCTGCTTCTATCCACTTTAACTGTACCTTCTTCCAAATGTTTGTATTATTAGTAAATGTAATCCATAGCCCATTTCAGCTGGGCATATTATCCATGATTATGTCACTATTCAGTCCACTTAAAACACCACTTTCTACTAACATTAGAAAAAATACTACTGTTAGACAATATCCGAATGTCTATTTTATATATATATTTAAGATTTTAATATTATCCTCCACCCGCTTCTTGTGTGGATTACAACGATAGTAGCCGCCTGTATTTACTGTATCTACTTTAACTAGAAAAGAAATATTTTTTGGTTTAAAATAAGGAGTAGAACATTATGATTGAGAAATGTGAATATGGTTGGTGACTGACCAATTTAAAGTAAACTCCTATCTCCTCCTTCATAAAGAGTCTCAGGATGTGTTGCTTTGTTTTCCAAGGGAAGGCGCAAATAGAGAGGAAATACCAATAACTGTCTCGGAGAGTGAAGCTTGCGATATTTCCACTCAGAATGAGAGCCGCTCAACTATATGTAGTCAATTGGCAAGCCACAAAAGTTTTAAATATTAGTTTCATATAATTAATCATTTATCATAAAACTTACTATTTTAATTTTAATTGATGGTTAACAAATGAATATTTAAAGAGTATTATCTATAATTATACAAGAGGAGAAAGAAAAGCACCAATAGTGAACGGGTATCATAGTTATTGAAATGTTCCTTCCCACTGATTGGTCTGTATTTTCAATACCAACAATTTATCTCCCGACAACTCTTAAGTGAGCATTATGGCCTGAGGCAGGACTCATTCTTTTTTAATTAAACCTTTAAGTATGGTCTAAAAGGCTTAGCATGAATGGGATTTTAATTTATAAAATACAATATTTTAGCTGAGCACAGCTAATTTATAACACATATGTAGACATTATGCATCATAGTAAATAATTACCTTATGGGATGATTGGGCATTATGTAGAATTAATGTATACCAGCATAATAATAACACATTGTATTGTTCAATGTTAACTTTGGCATAAAATGAAAATTAATATGTTAATAGGTAAACAATAATTCAATAAATAACATTTTGTCAATGAATTAGATTTGATTGACTCTTGGACTACAACATGAGGTCATTCAGCGTGAGTTGACTCAGCATGAGTCATCCTTCTGTGTGTAGGATTCACTGGACTGCACTTACTAGTCAGTCTCAGTCATCTGTTATCTATTGTTGAGAGAAGGTGCTGTGTGTTGCTTCAATGTGTTTAAAAGTTTATTTGGGAGATTTTAGAAGTGGTTTTATAATATGTTTAATATCAGTTTAACAGTTGGCTGAAAAGTGTAGTGTGGGGAAAGAAAGTAGTTCTAGTTGGATGCCATAATAAGAGCTACACATGGGGTCAAGCTGATAAACACAGAGAGAATACGTGCATAACTTTTGACCTCGACGAGTGGGTTAAGTTCTGAACTTCTATTTAATGTTTGCGAACATCATAAAACATACTACCTGAATAAGTATGAAACCCATCTGAGAAGTTGTCTTGATTTGTTCATGTATCACATTAAAAGAAATAACAAAAGCATTAAGATAATAAAAAATGAATTAAAAAAATTACTTTTCAGAGAAAATCAATAAAATTCTACTCCTTGTGAAATCAATTTCTAGAGAGAAAATATGTGATGCATGCAGAGAAAAGCTATAGAAACATGTATAGTTTGGAAATGAAAATGATGGCATTGAAGAGATGGATATAGACAGTGACAACAGAAATCAAATTATTTGTAATTTAGAAACACAAATTTTCAAAGAAACACTAGAGAAATTTAATACATCACTGACAGAGATAGGAGAGTCTCTTTTTAAATTCCAGGCCAGGGCATCACACAGCAAATGTGCCAGTGAAAAAGAAAGATTGAGTTGGCAAGTTCGGTGAGGTTTTAGAAAAGGACAATGAAAAACTGCATAACGGTATACATCAAAAATCTAATAATATAGATGTACTTGTAGGTTTAATTAAAACAAAACTTGATACTTCAATCACATGGCGAGAAAAGATATAACTAATAACGACTACTCCTACTTCATGGAGCAGGAAAAAAGTCATGGAAGAGGTCAATGTCAGTGAATATGCTGTCCGTAAAGCAAAATACCTTCTCAAAGAAGAAAAAAAAGGTGGGGGCGGGGAACACTAGAGAGAAAATACAGATTGATTGGTAAAGAGCTTTTGACAAAATGATAAGTAGGCCTATTCTCAAATCAAGCTAGGTCAAAATGATAAAAGTGTAAACATACAAAAAATGTCCTGCGCTAACAAATGTAGCACATTGCTCCATGCGTGGACACACACAAGCACCTGATAGATCACTTAGTCTGTTACAAAGATAACAGAGACTGCATGCTACTAATAATGAACCCAGAGATACATATATAAGACAAACTATTAAGGAGAAACAGTGTAATTATATTTAACACAGACACCACATCACATGGAAACAAACTGTTGAGTACTGTGTGACAAAACCGCAATGATTATGGTCACATGACCTATACAACAATGTTGCCCCAGAAAATCAAAACAGAATCGAAACATGAATAAACTTATTCAATGTATAGATATACTTCAATTATAAAAGTCGTGATTTTATCAATTAAAGGAATAGTATAACCACAGCTACAACAATTATCTCAATGGCCATCAAGCGAACATTGGAAAAGTTTTCTAATTGGAAACTATGAAAAGTGGGATCCTGAAGATGAAGTTTCATATCGCCAAACAGAACACAACAGGTAAAATTAACAGTGACATTTGATGAATATTTCATGACTTAAATGGAGAGACTTGAAATTAAATATTTATGCTACATTAGTTTAAATAACCAAATTAAATCCCAAGCAAACTACTTAAAGGAAATGAAAGTGAACCTTGAACATGAACCTTGAACATGAACCTTGAACATGAACCTTGAACATGATGCTGCTATTGTAATCCTAGACTTCAGTGAAAACTACTCATATGTTATTCAAGATGAAGCACAAGGGTATCACTGGACAAGTGACACCCTGTCGTAATCTACACACGTGTTGACCCATCTAAAGACCTAGTTGTTACAAGTTTGTGCATCTTATCTGATGATTTGGAGCGTGATGTAGCCTTTGTATACAAAACACAAAATATAAACACACAAATGTAAAGGAAAAATGTCCAGTTGTAAAAAATGTTCAGTATTTCAGTGACCGATATGCTGCACAGTACAAGAACTGCAAAAACTTTATCAACCTTTGCCTCCAAAACCAAGACTTAACTTAAATGGCATCATGGACATTTGTTGCATTCAGTCACAGAAAATCTCCTTGTAACAGCATTTATGGAACAGTGAAGCGTTTGGTCACCTTTAAGTGTGTCCTAATGATGTAAATGACTCGGGCAAAAAAAGTTCTCAATATCTGCAAAGCAAGAGTTTAAAACATAAACTCCTGCATGGTAAAATAAAGAAACATGTCGGCAGCTAAAAGCCCAATGAGTTCATGGTACACATGGTTTTCACCATTTCATTCCTGTGTCTGAAGATTTCATCATAACAAAGAGAATCAGTTCCGATGAGAACTTCAGCGCTATTTCCCATTTCTCTGGAGAGCAACCACTTGCGCCCAAGATGTCACAGATCTGTTTAATATACCCATCTATTGTATGTGTTTACGATAGTTACTGGTTTTTTGGATTAGTACTTTCAAAACACGAAGAGGAAGGTGATGTAAAAGTTAAGTTCATGCACCCTTAGGGTCTTGCACCATTGTTTCACCGGCCTTCACGGAAAAAAGACGTCTGCTATGTTCCTATGCGTGACATCATTTCTTGTGTCAGTCCGCCCACCACTAAGGGTTCTGCAAGGATGTACTACTTACCTGAAAGGAGGTTGATTTTGTACAATGTGAGTAAACCTTACTCTTCAGTAAAATACATGTCAGATAAAAAGTTTTACTCAAGCACTTTTTCAATCTTATCACTTAGCAGTTGTATTTAGTGTGCTAGAACAGTGTTATTTAAATATTCTTATGACAATACAAATCTCTTATGATGCTTAGTGTCTACATAAAATGTGTTTGAAATTAGCCGTGCATAGCTATAAAATTGTAATTTATTAATTAAAAGAAATATATTAGCAGATTAAAATCTCTTTATTTTTATTTCGCCCCCTTTTAAACCATACTCTGAGGCTTAGTTAAAGAGAGAGAGAGATAGAGAGAGAGAGAGAACCCTGGTAACTCCTCCGTCTCAGGACATTGCATGCTCATTAAATATAGCAGTGTTTTTAAACTTAAAACTTAGTTAATAAAGAAAAATAATTTAATTTTAGTTAAGGCTGGGCCGATAAGCCCTTTTGTAGATATTGCCGGTAACCGATGATGATTTAGTTTTTATAGTTTAGTTTTTTAGTTTCGGGAATAAATTAGTGTTGTCAAGTCAGATCACATGAATAGTTTCAAAAATAAGTGAACAAATAATTAGGCTATGACAGGTTTACCAAAACTGAAACAATGCCATGAAAGGTATTTTTAGATATTTTTTATTGAAGAACAAATAAAAATATTCCCAGGCAGTGGAAAGTTTTGTTTTTGTTGTTTGTTATATTACTAATTCTCAATTAAATGATCAATAGGCCCTATATTAATTCTCAGTTAAATGATAAAATAGCTAAACATCTATTTAAAACAGTTATAAATTGGTATTGTGTTTGCTATGTGAATAAGTTATGGTTAGGAAAATAAAATATAGCTTAGTTAATTCAGCCAACGGAAAAAGTAAGAACTATATAAAACATAAATAACTCAAAGCCAAAACAAAAATTATTCATGGTGTCTACTCAACTTGACCAATGAAATCCCCGACCTTTTCCCTGATTTTCCCTGATCATTTCCTAAAATTCCCGACTAAAANCTTTTCCCTGATTTTCCCTGATCATTTCCTAAAATTACCGACTAAAAATGTATGTCACACCCTCCTAACTGGCACCCCCCCTCTCCACCCTTATTTTTCTATTAACCTTTTTTATGAATAATAATAAATTTTAAAATTTGAATATTTTTTTAATTCATATTAAAATTGTTTACTATTAATTAAAAATATATTACACAGCTACAAACAAAAAAATGACATAATTTACTGATTTAATGATTATCGTATTTCATATTTTGAGTAAAATATCATTTTTCCATATTTTTATTGTGATTTACCAAATTCCCGACTTATTCCCGTTTTTTCCTGATCACTTCAAATTCCCGGCTAATTCCCGTTTTCCCTGATTTTCCCGGATGGTAGACACCCTGTTATTACCAATAGGAAAAAAAATTGCTGTGCATGGGCCTCGGCTCGTACTGAAAGATGTAGGTAATATTTCATATCTTGCATTCAATTAGAACTATAGTATGGTTTTGGTAGGAAGAACAGTAGATGTTAGTTACTAAAGTTATTAAAACAATTTTAATATATCCATACATAAAGTAATGTGATCTGGAGCTGTCATTTTCGATAGATCAATAGTTACCTATAGAATAACACAGATAGCCTTGTAAAATGTTATCAATATTGGCCGCAAAAAAAAATGTGTTTGAATTTTCTCTACTGTTCTTCCAATCAAAATCAAGGTTGTTTTTGATAGTGTTTAGCTTTCTTTCTTGAGGAAATCTTTTTCTCTAATATATTTATAGGGTATTTCACAATTTGAAATAAGCCTTAGGTTAATAAAATTGAACAGTTTATTTTGTTCAGAATGATGGTTTTACTCTTTATTATAAAATAAAATACCTAACGGAGAATTAAAGAATTTGTGTTTTGATGAAAGAGACTGTATTTAAATATTTTTGTTTGAATTATGAATTATATTTTCATGACTTGAAAATTTAAAATATATCTATATATTTTGAATTATCGGCCTAAAATATCTGCGTGATAAAAAACCGAATACCCTTGGCCGATTGTGCCAATATCGGCCGATAAATCGGATTGATTATCTGTATCGGCTCAGCCCTAATTTTAGTGTTTCTCATAAGTAAACGAGATTTATACAACATATTTTTCTAAAATCTTCACACTTTTTGACATGTGGTAAAAATTTGACAGTGAAATGTTGATTAGGCCCTAGGGCCCACACAAAGAGCAACAAAAAAATTCTTGAATACTGCACTCCACACGCGAAGCCTCCAAATAACATTTACATGCAATTTTTCAAAACTATATTATTTAATATTTCAGAAAATAGGCTATGTGGGCTAGGGAGTAACTTAAAAAGGGCAGTATGAGGCAAAGGAGGGATTTTTTTATTTTTAGTCTGTCAAATTATGAGAAATGTAATGTTTTCTAGCACAAACACACAACATTTGAAAGTTTCTAATTAATTATAACAAAACAAATGTTATATGAAAGATATCTAAAACGTTAAACAATGTCTTTAGAAACTCATTTAGTGGCTAATTTGAAACAAAGTTCTATTGAGTCTTCTTTTAAGAAAATTTTGTTTTCCACACGTGAAAGGTTAGGTTAAGATTGTTTTTTTTGTTTCATGAAAGGTTAAGCTAAGATCAGTTGTTTTTTTGTTTGCTTGTTGTGAAAATATTATTAATATTATGCATCAAAAAATATCACGCACCAAAAGATGTACTATGTGGTTGAGATGTGTGGCAATCTGCTGCTTCAGGTTGTTTTGTTGGATGATTTTCAAAGTTTTTTTAGTAAAGATAATAAAACAATAGTTACCATAATCATTTACAAAACTTAGGTCTATTAAGTAAAAAGAAAAATGTAGGGCTTGTAGACGCTTAATGCGTATTAATAAATATGTCGACGTAAAATCACCAATGGGCTATAATCTAAGGTGTCTTAACTGTTTTAAGAAAGTCTCAATAGCACAAGGAACGTTTAGTTCTACACAATGCTAAGTGAATATGGTGAAACGTTACCCAGACAATTAAGCAAGTTAAAAAAAAGTTTTGAAATTTTTAACAAAATCTATTTTGTTATATGTAGGCCTAACTTAATTGAAAACTTTCAAATGTTGTTTTGTGTGTAAGTGATGAAACACATTTCAATCGTAATTATTTGACACTGAAAAAAAATTCCAACCCTCGGCCCCATACTATCCATTACATTTTTTTACATGTTAGTTTGGTGGTAGTAGCAAGCAAACAAGTTTCATGAAAATTTGAGATAGTGGGTGTCATTAAAAAGTTTAGCTGTTAACTTAATGTTCGCTTAACATAAGAGCTGTCCAGGCTAGATCCTGAACATTGAATAAACATTAAGGGAATGGTTCTCGAGCTATAAATTGTTGTAGCCTCTTGTTAGACTTTATTTTGTGCACCCAGTAAAGGTTCTATTGTAAGTAGACGCGGCGCGGCCTAATTGGCCCTAAATGCTTGGGTTGCACTATATTGAACAAATTATTTTCAAAGAGTTTAAATTCATTATCAGTGTTTTGCTCAAGTCGTTAAGTTATGTTATGTGAATCCTGATCTTACAATAGTTTCTTAACGTTAAGTGGATGTTACATTACGTGACACAGACTCCGTATCTTTAGGTCTGTGGTCCTGGTCCTCAAGAAATTCTATTCGCGACTACACATTCCATATCCTTAATCACTTGACCGTTCCAACCAATGAGATGGTCAGAGACTTTGTCAAAACGAAAACCTTAAAAAGAAAATAGTCTAGAGCAAGGAGCAAGTGCCGATCAGTCAGCTGATCAAAAAAAGAAACAAAAAAAATGTGTTGAGAAAACTTCCATGATATATACTGTGGTACCGATTTCTTACGGACCTATGGATACGGGGTCTGTGTCAGGACCTTAAGTTGATCGTCATCCTGGCATTAAAACTGATACTCAGTACCTCTGCAGAAGCAGCAAGGGCTTTTGCACCGCCTAAACCCCCAGGAAGAACAACAACATCATATGGACCCTTCTTCAAAGCATCTTCTAAACTTGCATCAGGGACAATAATTACATCTCGACTACATTTCACAGGGTCATTGCCACTCAAACCAGCAATGGTAACCCCAACACCGGCTCGTCTTAGTACATCCACAGAAATAACTAATTCCATTTCTTCAGCTCCTTCTGCTAACAAGACAATTGCCGTTTTGGACATATTGTTTGATAAATAACTGTAAGGTGAGTGAAAAATTATGTTATGATTAAATCGTCGGTAAATGGACCGCAGTTTATAAAGATTTCTCAATAAACTCATAGAAACAATATAAAAAAACAATAAAGTAAATCACATTCAATTGCGTCGGGCTTAATTCCCCTTTTCAGAAACATTATTATGTAAAAATAAATACTTAAGGTCTATCAATCTCACAGCCTAACTAATATAATACCACTTTTATATAGATAGATAGAATTAAATTACAACATTAAGAATTGCCGATCTTAGATATGGGTAAGGAAAGGAGGTAGTATAATTTGATTTAAATAAGTAGTAAAATATAACTTAAACTAAGGTCACAGAGGAATTGATTTTGAATATAAATGACATCCAACTAAACTTTTGGTTGATTCACATTTCATTGTGGTCTTAACAACGTTATAATCCCACGGACATAGCAGTGTACTGGGTCTCTACTTAAACAACACTTCGCAGGAAAAAAAAGTAAATCATTCACAAAATTTAACTTATATTTATTGCTACCGCCAACAAATCAGTGTAAGCATTTAAAAAAATGCTGTACAGCAAAGATTCATTTGGACAATATAACACAAGCTTTCAATTTGAAAAAAAAAAAAAAAAAAAAAAAA
>CABEEJ010006911.1:0-23714 GCA_901482245.1 Timema douglasi | reverse complement strand
AAAAAAAAAAAAAAAAAAAAAAAATTGTAGGTAGCTACTCAGTTGGTAAAGCATACAGACGGAGATGGGAGAGTATGAAATTAATATGAATTATTTATTACTAACCAAGTGTTCAATACAAACAATTGCGGCGAATTTCTTTAAGATTACCTTGAGGTCAACGGTCTTTAGGATGTCATTTTCCATTCATATGAGTGGAATCCAGTTCAAAAGCTATTGCCCCATTGTAATTTAAAGATAATTTTGTATAAATTCAGTATTTAAAATTAACGCTTTCCTCCACATTTAGTCACACAAACACGTTGAGTGTGATTTCTACATTGGGAAAAACAGATTTCAAGTTGTATAGAATTTTTTTTTCTGTACAATGCAGGGAGTGTTTCACAATTTTTATCTAAATCAATGTAGGGCTTGAGACGCTGACATTCAATTAAAAGGTCACCATAATCTATGTATTTGGGACATACATTATCCAGATGTTCACACTTTTTGTTAAGCTCATCTGGACTAAATGTTTCCAATTCACTGAATAAGGAAAACAAATTTCCAAGCAATGAATAAGCTTCTTCACGTTTTGTCAGCTCAGAAATTAAAGAATCCAGAATAGGAAGGAATGTTTCCACCTTGTACTTTTCACTTTTACTAAGAATTACTTTTTCTTCTGTTTGATCATCTCTAGTAAGACGTATATCTCGCTTCAAATACAGTTTTTTTTCATTCCTATAATTTGAATCTGGACATCTACTCCTGTCTTTCAATTAATATTTACTAAATTTGCCTAAATACAGGGTTTTAGAGACTCAAGAAGATTCTTGGCAGTACCTTACTTGTTTTTTCCCTCTTTCAAGAATGTCATTACAAAGAACTGTGAGGAAGATCACCGTGTGCTCCCTTCCTGTTCTGTGCCAGTCAATACAGAATCCAGTGCATGTTTAATGTTCTACTAACCCACTGTACAGAGCATAAACAGCAACAACTGTGACAGACATCTCGTGTCAGACAGACACTTGACCACAAAATTTTTTCCTAAAGATGATGCAAGAGCATTCCATCAATGTGTAGAAGCATAAATAAAGGGATACAGAGACCGAACAAAGTCAAATAATTTTACAGTTTGTGGACAACACTCTTCCGCTTCTACTCCCGCAAAGTTCAGTCTGAGTCCAGCCCAGGGGACATACATGGCGAACTCATTCAGTTGATGAATCCGTGCTTGCAATACAGTATTGCGTCCAAACATATTTAAGGATTGTCAAACTTCTGACAATGTCAGTTTGATAATGGGATTATTTGTTCTCATTAAGGAAATCGACAGCAATATTTGCTAAATTCTTTTCTCCATGAGGAAAGATGGGGATGAACTTAATAAAACTTCCTGTGGATCACATATTTGAATGTACCGGATAGTAAATGTCAGTTGGTCAGTGTATTAGATGTCAGGAGTAGAGTTCACTCTTATTGTGTAGAAAAACCTTGATTCTTTAATTTTTCAAAAATAGCACAAAGAAAATTGTTGTCTTATTAATTTATTGAAATCCTCACAAATGTTGGCCGATCAATACGATGGGTTCCCCTTTCCTGGATTGCTATACAATTTGAGATGTTCTTCCAAAAAAGGATCAAATTCATTCAACATCTCTAGACAGTAGCGTCTCGTGACAAAATTCTTAGGCAAACTGGGTTTGTAGGGGGTCCAGGTCCCCCCTCTGGAACTAAAAAAACTCTTATATGCTTCAAGAAGCTATTTGGAGGTGTTATTTACTACGGGCGTCCTTCTGTTGCGTGATATACATGTCAAAATATACAATTAATTAATTTAGGGGGAGTGCGTATAGCCCAAACGGGTAGTAAGACACGGTTCTAATAATAATTTAGGGGGAGTGATTGTAAAATTAAAGTTTTGTTGATTGGTCACATTTTATTTATTCTTATTAAAAAAATTCGTTCATTTGTTTTTTTGTGAACAAGTTAAAAATGTTTTAGTGTGAAAATTACAACTCACTTTTGGTTTAAATGATAACGTTGAAAATAACTAAGCTACTTCGAATAATTACACGTCTTAAAATATTCAAATATTCAAAACAAACTTCCAAATTATTGTGTTTCTTTTCTCTCTCTCTTACTTTCTATTTCATTGGCGGAGTTTGTTTGAAATACCTAGCTAAATATTTTATATACCACTCTATCTATTATATTAAAAATTTTACAACTGGCTTTGCGGTTCTCTCCTCTAAGATAAATTTAGGAATAAATACAGGTTGGAGAAAGGTAGTGACTGTTTTAAAATAATTGACAAATGTATCTTAGCGCATTGTATGGCAAAATTAATTAACATACATAAACTAAATTAAATAGTTTTATTATAATAATGGGCGATTCTGATTTGGATGAAATTAGAGCTAGAAGATTGAATCAACTTCAGTCTCAATACAAGGTACGAATATATTAAAAGTAAAATTTTCTTAAATATTAGCTATAATTTGTAACTTTTATTTTAGCAAATTTATTTACAAAATGAGTTTCAGGGTGACTTTCTAACCATCTCGAGGATCCTAGGAAGGATCCTGATATCGCTTCACCAAATTTATACTTTCTGTATAATCCCAGGCTGTGTTTGAATTTACTACTTGTGTCTCATCGCCTTGTGATGTCACCTTGGCTGTATCTGAATAGTCTCCTTATGCGGCGTCGCCTTGACTCGCGCAAAAATTTCCCATCTCAATTAGTTTTTTCCCTCTGTCCCTTAAGCAAGCATAGAGCCCCCCAAATTACGGATATTCTGTGTGGCCATACCGTTCACACACCTCTATATTGGCCCTGCCAGTATAAGTACTTTATATTTTTAGGTGTGACTACACACGAGTTAATTAACTGTCACTAACAAGGATTACACGCAAAGAGAATCCATCGATTTAAAAAAGTTATCTTTATTTTACTGTCTGCTTTTATTGTTGAATAACTGCCAACTTAAGCCTAACCTTATTGAGTGAAAAACAATTTGGTTAATACTTTTGTATAATTATGATAATTTGAATATTAATAACTTTTTGTAATTAAATTTGTTTATAAATCTGCTCTGATAGCCATACAGCCTGATTAATTATTCATTTTAAAAATGTTGGAATGTGAATATTATTCTAAGAATGACTCATATCTGTGTGATGTCGTTGCCAGGGAGGACAAGATGGCGGCTCTCAGCAGAAAGCAGCCGAGGAGAGGAAGCAGATAGAAGAGATGAAACACAACATTCTGACACAAGTTCTCACACAGGAGGCTAGAGCAAGACGTACGTCATCCTACCAACCTTACAATATCACTCGTCAATAACAGCTAGACATATAGTTTACAATTAACTATCTAGAACTAGTAATATGATGCATGAGTATATGGGAGTATGTTGATTGTTTTGCTCATAAACACAATTTATTAGTAAATAATAGGCTTATTTATTTTATGACAGGATTTAATAAGTCAAATATTAAAGTACTTTTCACATTAAGTGATTTAAAAACGAGCTTATTTGAAAGTTGTTCCATATCCACCTACCTTGCTATTGATTTACCTTTCACAACTTCGTACTTTTGAACCAAACTAATAAGTTTGATCAAAGAATAATTTCAAGTTTATGTGATTTTAGTACTGACAAATTATTTGTTTTCTGTTAACATTTTGGGATAGAAATACTGTCAAGCTCTAAACTCTGCATGTTTTGTAATACAGGGACCTGCACACATTGTAACTGGTCAAGACTCTAAAAAAACAAACAAAAGAAACCATTCACAAACACGGTCAAGGTACTTTTTACCAAATTTATTAAATGTTAAATCTTATGGATTTACAAAATTGATTTATCTTTACTATGATAGTAATTTTCCATTAAGGCAATCTAGAAAGATAATCTAAATCATTGTGCTTTGAACCAAGACCCAAAACTGGTTTTCTTGGGCCCAACAAACGAGAAAATCTTCCAGCACAGAACAAGCTCGTGCATCTTTGTATAGTCACTCATAAGGGGACGTTCATTAAACACACAACGGTGGAAGGGGTGAGTTCTATATGGTGTTACATTGTTACTTACTTAAATATTACTGTTCATAAATAAAAATAATAAAGTATTGCTATAACATACTTTGAAATCATTTAAATTCTAGATTTAAAATGGGTTTTGAGTCGTATTAATTCTGAGAGTTTCTTTTAAAGCTTCCCTATGAAATAATGACATTCACTCTTGATGTGTAACGCTAAGTAAACCAGTTTGGAGGGGGCAGGGTTAATGTTAAATGGTCTTAAAATGGAGGTCGGAGGAAAAGTGTTACTTGACTTATGGATGACTCCTAATACTCAAATATTGATTTTAGTATGTAATTTAAAAAAAAGTGTAGCTAGTTTACTCTTGTTATCATTCCTTTTTTTAAATTTGTTTGCGGCTGGTTATGTTTTCCTCACAGAGCAGATTGATTTGTTGGTCTACACGCGTCTAAGTGAGGTTCTATATTTGAAACACAATCTAGAATTTAAGTGAACTTTGTTTTACCAACATCTAAGATATAAATGTTTAACCTCTTGCTAGAAAATATTAATAATATGTGTAGGTCAAAGGTTTTAGACCCAAACTGCAATCAGTTATTGTTGACAGGAACATCATGGTTTTAATCCCCACTGGTTGCATTGAGGGTAGTATTCTCATCCTTGCTCTTCAGATCAAGGGAATTAAATAAAAAATCTTTTTCAAAAGTATTTATTTATTTGTAAAACATAATTATTAGTTTAAAATGTAAAAATAACATGAAATTTATTTATTGCCCTCTCATCTACAATACAGTCAAAATTTCCAATGGGAATTTTAAAATTCAAATACACATGCAACTTACTTTTTTTATTCTTAAATTCAAGATTAAATATTATGTTTCCTTATGATCACCGAAAAACCACCCACAAAATCTAGTTTTTATGATAAACCCGGTGGTTCACAAAACTCAACTGCTGACTATCCTATCAGTAACATACATGTGTGTGAGCTAAACACATCTGTTATACATGTGTGTGCACCCTTATATCAACGCCTGTCATACCAAGGCAAAACAACACATACACAATATGGCGGATATTTCAAACGTTCACTCGATGGGTAAGTTAATTTTAAATGTTCCCATAGTCAAGTGTCCTTTTTTTAAAGACTTATTTTCAGGTTCTGTCCTAAAAATAGTGGGTTTTTTTGTAACCTAGAGGACTTTCAAAGATATTTTAATTTCAGTACTGACCCGCTTCGGTGGTCACATGGCCTAAGGCGCTACTCTCGCAATAGACCAGACCGCTGATGACGGGGAGATTGTGGTTCGAGACCAGTTGGATGTTCTGAGGGTGGTTTTTCCTAAATGGTTTCCCATTCTTTCTCCACATAAATGTGGGTACACTTCCTCTAAATTGAACCTACCTCATCCCCAACCAATTAGCATAGTTGGTACATAAGTGTATAACCCAAATGGGTAGTAAAATGCAGTGCTAAAAACTAAATAGTTTTGAAATACTGATTTAATCACATTTACTTTATTTCTTAAACACATGTTTTAAAGGTTGTCATCAACTATCCTCTTAAAGTTATGATATGATAAAGTTTTATGGAGGGCAGATAAATCTAAAACAATCTTTGACAATTTTGGCCAATAGCATAGTTTGAGGTTAAATTATTTAGAAATTGATTTTATAATTTAGCTTGAATCGAGGTATATAATATTCTTTGATTAAACTCCGCACAAATAGTAATTAGCCATCTTTATTTATAAACTTATAAAATTGTAAAACATTTAATACTGATTCTAGTGAACACATTGATGATTGGCAAGCCTGAAAAAGGCCAAATTGTTGAAAACATGTTGATCCAAATGGCTCGATCGGGTCAACTTATGGAAAAACTTGACGAGCAACAATTGATTAGTATCCTGGAGAAAGTTAGCAAGCAAATGCAAAAAACTTCAACTGTCAAGGTAAGCAAGCACATTAAAACGTTAACTTTGGTGTCTCCAGGTTGAAAGCCAAATTGAAGTGTTATCTCTTTCTTCCCCTCACTCCTTAAAGTCAGAAATAAAAATTATTACTTTACTTTTATTGGCTTCTCTTATCATTCCTGCTTGTTGTTCACCGTGGGGTTCTTAGTAATGGCGGGCGTGTAACCGTAGTTGTCCACACACTTGCACATTAGGTCTATTTTATAATGGAAACACGGGTCTATTAGTTGGGTTTGATTTATTCAAATGGAATGACACTCAATTATCCAAAAAATATCACAGTTGGAATAGAAAGAAAGTTTTTGTCACGCAGCAGCTTTAATGTTTGAAAATTAGATGTTAACACACCGCAGACGTTAGCCGCAGCGGGGTTACAGCCAAGTCACTCTTTCCTTGTATACAGTCAGACAAGAAGGTTTCTAGAATCTTCCAATTTTCATTTAACCTCACCACTATTTCGTCAGTTTTTAGAAATGAGAAAAAGAGAAAAACAACCGCTAGAAATATTACCCGGGAGTAGTCAAGAGGGCTGTTAACAAAGCTAGGATTTTAAGATGGCGGACACAGTCTCTTGTTAACAACATAAAAAATAAAATAAAATGACCACCCAAGTTTGTTAAATTAGAAGAGAAGGTTTTACATAACACATATGGACTCATTGAGTCTAATATTATAAAATTGCTTATTAACTTAAAATATATTAAGTGTGGGAACTTTTGATTAGGAATATTACAAAAGGGAAAATATATATTATTACAACATACAAGGTGACCTGGCGGTCTAGGGGTAAGGTGTCAGACTTCTATGCTGGCGGCCGGGGTTCAATCCTCGGTCCCGGCACAGATTTATCTGATTACCAAACCCTTCCTTCACCTCTGACAAGACATCTTGTGAATGTGGGGAATGCCAGGCCTCCACCGTGGTTCGGATTCCACGTTAAACTGTAGGTCCTCCATTTCATCTCACAATCACCCTACCATTACACATTAGCGTAAGTGTGTATAACTCGAATGGGTAGTAAGACAATAATAATAATACTAATACAACATACAAGTTTCTTTATTTTATTTTGTGTGTTCAATCAACTGAAAATCAAAATTGGAAAACCCATAGTAGTTTAAGTACCTGGTAAGTCTGCTGACAAAGGAATTTAGGTCGAGGATCGCCATGACCAAGGAAGCTTTCAACAAGAAGAGGTTACTGCTGACCAGCAAGTTGAGTTTGGAACTGAGGAAGAAACTGATGAAATGCTACATTTCGAGCAGAAACTTGGAAACAAAATATGTGGACAGCTTTGTAATGTGGTGCTGGAGAAGACTTGAGAAGATCAGGTGTATAGACAGGGTGACAAATGAAGTCCTAAGAAAAGAACAATTTTGGATGTGAATCTGACGAGCTTAGGAAGAAGTAGGGTTCAATTATTGGATGACTTAAAGGAAATAAGAAAATTCTGCCAGATGAAAGCTCGTACTATATTAGATCTTGTCAACACTCGTGTGGATGGTCTCGGCACTCAAGAAAGCTGTTTGTAGACACAGATACATGATATTGTGTGAAGAATGACAAAGCTGTTTACTGTATAAAGTACGGGAGCATGGCTGGAGGTTACGCACTTGAGACGTAGGTAGAGAATATGCTTAAATTAGAATAATTATGACTTTTTACTTAGTACAGTCATGATCTGGCTAGAACCAAGTTAGAGTGTATTATATTAGAAAGTAGAAATAGTAACTGGTTTATTTCATACTGTACATCAACCATAATTTGTGTTATATTCTTCCTTTCTCAAGTTCTAATAGTTTACGAAATAAACACCACATCCATAGTGAATCTCCTTACAAAGATATTTACTGTAGGGTTCACGTGTATGTCTTGCTATTATAGAACATCATATATTCACATATGCTTTTCATAGTGGAAAATAATAAAACTTCTATTTAATACAAATATTTTAACAAAACCGGGCATGTGGATTAACTACAAAATTCATATAGTCAGGATCGTAAATGATAGAAAGATCAGGGTTCGCATCTTGACTGGGTGAACTTACTGTGGTTTTTCATAAACAGTTTACTTGAGTAGTTTCTTCAAAATTACTAGAATAAAAATGAATTTTTTTGTTGCTCATCCATTTAATATGTTTGTCCAGTTTGATCGTCGAAGAGCCGCTTTGGATGACTCTGATGAAGACTTGTAACGAAACTGTTGAGACAGTCACCAATCAAAATAAAATGTCATCCAGCAGACTGTTCAGACTGCTGGAGATTGTGGTTAACAATAGAACTAACTCCCAATGAGTTGACGGACTGAGTTGTGCTAATTTTTATGTAACATCTAATATTACTCAACAACTTTGAAGATGTATTTGAAAAATACTTTGAGATGTTGACACTTTTTTTCTCTCCAGATACGTGTTATGGTTTATTTTGTATTTTTCATGAGGTTAGTTATGGAACAGAAATTAACAATGTTTAAAAATGTACAGACTAGTTTGAATATTTCTTATACAGTATTTTGCAATAAGATAACATAAGTATAATTTTTTTATTCTAATTTCTATATCATTGTGAATATAGTTTACAAACTACATCTATAAAACAGAACGTTTGGAAGTGTTAACAGTTGTTACAAATATCAGTACTATACAGGTCTAGTTTCTATTGTCTGAATTATCCAAGCATACTTATACTTCTGGTAAAACTGTCAGACTGTACTGTGAGTTAAGTTTCCTTCAAATGTTAGTTTGTTTCATTTTGACCCCCAATATTATTCCTCGCGAGTGTATTTTAGTTGGTTGTTTTAAAAAATCGTCATTAACAAATTATTAATGGAGCAATGCTCTACTCATAACTTTGATGTATTTGAGTGATCTTTAAAAAATGCTCTTCTAAACAATAAAGAAAAACTTGCCTAAACATGTCAATTTGTGTTGAATTTCCCACATGCTCCTGCACCAGTTGTTTAATGTGGTTTTGTATTATAAATATATATTGTTGCACCACATCTCTCTGCTTGTTCACGCTATTTACATTTCATTGTTGACCTGGTGGTCTAGGGGTAAGGTGTCAGACTTCTGTGCTGGCGGCCGGGGTTCAATCCTCGGTCCCGACACAGATTTATCTGATTACCAAACCCTTCCTTCACCTCTGACAAGACATCTTGTGAATGTGAGGAATGCCAGGCCACCACCGTGGTTCGGATTCCACGTTAAACTGTAGGTCCTCCATTTCATCTCACAATCACCCTACCATCGCACATTAGCGTAAGTGCGTATAACCCGAACGGGCAGTAAGACGCGGTGCTAATAATAATAATACATTTAATTACAGGGCAGGGCAGGAGTGATGACTATAATCTAGAGGAAGTGTGGTAAACTGACTCCATGGATGTTCTCCTCCTGGTTTAGTATTTCATAGCTCACACTGCCATGTGCTCACAGCTATTTTATAAGCTTATAGTTGAAAGGGTAGGACCTCTGATTCATCACCTACGTCACAGAACATGGGAAGACAGTATTTAATTAGATTTCATATAGTTTGGTTCACTTACCTAAGAACACACAAAATAATATTAATACTTCAGTGTTACGATCCATGGCTGGTTGTTTGTTTGTGGCTAGGACGTGACATGGCGTCTGGGACACTAGCACTCCTGTGTTGGTCATTGGAACCAATCAGCTGACCAAGTTCAAAATCAAGTCTACCAAAAACATCAAATAGAAACATGTTATCTGGACTAGGGAATCAAACCTGGGACTTTTGGCTTAGTAGGGCAATGCTCTAACCACTGAGCTATCTAGAAATTGTCCCATGCCCAGGGTAATTCTTCACTCGTATTTTAAGGCAGAGTCTGTGATGGACGTCTAGTAATCATCAGCTACAAATGTGTGATTAATTAAGATCACGAGCTATCAGACAACGCACACGAGCTATCAGACAACGCAGCCATCTTCGACTTGGTAGTTGACTTATTACTGCCAAATGTACAAGTGTTGAATTAAATATCCAAGCTATTATAGTTGATAATTACGGTTATAGCCACATGTAATCTCATATTCTTTAAATTGTTTTGATCGAGGCAATAGTTTAAACATTTTGAAGAGACCTATCAACATCACAGACTATTGATCAATTTTACTTATTTTTTTGGACATTGTGTCTTTCATAGCTTACTTTAAAGTTTTATTTTTATTTAATCTACATTTACATAGTTGAGGCTTCAATCTTAAAAGTAATTTCTTTGCCGAGTTGGAACGTTGTTGAATTAAGAGAAACGGTAGTGAACTAGCAAATTTAAACCAGACTTCTAGGTTCTTTAATTTTTGGCGTGCTTAGAGATGAGTCTCAAACTTGCCTTTTTAAGAATCGTGGAATGAACTTTTAGAATAAATCTGTGGTCTACAATACATTCAGCTACATTAAGGGCAACAAACATGTCTGTAGAGTCAATGGAAATGTTGGTGGGAGATTCCCAACATTAAATTTAAAGTTATAAAGATTTTAAATAATGTTTGTAAAGTTCTAAGTTTTTCTTTTTTCTGGAAGCCATTTTCATTGGTGTGTGTCCCATATGATTATTTGAATTTTATTTCTCAACAAGATCAGACATTAGTGAGCTAAAAGTATTTAATATTGGTACTGTGGGCTTGCGCATGGCCAGACTATCTGCGGGCTGTTCACAAGTCACCGTGAGCTCTTCTAAGGATATTGGGGTATGCTGCTGATTAAACAAGAGGGGAAATTCACACAAAATATTCAATGTTTTAATTATTAAAAGTAAAACACACACAAATAAAACACGATAATTGAATTAACTACAACTAAACAAGTCACTAAATTAAATAACAAGTGTAATTTTTAAGTTAATAAGAAAATGAGAAAACATAAAATGGAATTAATTTATATAAACAAATTAATAACTATTAAAATATTTGAAACAGTCACAAAAATGTTCATTATTAACATAGTTCACAATAACACCACCAACGCCTATATCACCTGTGTGGTCCTCATAAGTTGCCACTTGTCTCTGTGTACAACACACACTGCTGGCCTGTGCTACGCAAACACCAGATTTGCTGATCCTCTTCCAGGTACGCCGACCCACTCCCGGACTTACTAGTCGGGAACCAAGAACTGAGGACCCACCGACCAAGTATATAGGGTAACAGTCACAGTCTAGCAATCTCAATTTCCAGACTTAGTTTGAAGAAAGTGACCCCAGACTATTCTATATGCACAACTTCTCTTCCAAGAAAGGTCCCCCCTGCCTCACTATAAGTCCCTTGGCAATCAGGTTCGCCCAGCTTCCTGTTAGACAAGGATGGAGCGAGAGAAGAGAGGACAATAAAAGTTAGCAGTCCACACAGTCAAGTACTAATCTTTTAGAATATACATTTACAAAAAGATAGCTATTTTAATCTCCATTGTTTCTCAGCATTTAACACTTTAAAATATGTCATTTTAATATCTTTAAGTCTATTTTTGAAAGCTATAAATATTGTAATAGACCATCCATAGATCGAAAATGAATGTTTAATCTTTCATATTATATTTTAAATTTATTAATGATAAATTATTTATAGTTTTAAATCAAATTTATTTCTTAAGGGAAAAAAATATAAAAAAATTACCATATAATATTCATTGTCTACAAATCTTATTCACTGTCAAATCAATTATTTAAAAAAACTTTATAAGTGATGGTGATTTCAAAAAATGAAGAGCCATTAAAACCCAAAGCTGGAACCCAGGAGTTGGAGAGTACCCGGGACGTCTGCTGACAAAGGATGCCTCCTGCCTGTACCAAGGAAATTAGGCCGAGGATCGTCATGGCCAAGGAAGCTTTCAACAAGAAGATGTTACTGCTGACCAGCAAGTTGAGTTTGGAACTGGGGAAGAAACTGATGAAATGCTACATTGGGAGCAGAAACTTGGACTCTCAGGAAGATGGAAAAGAAATGCTTGGAGAGCTTTGTAATGTGGTGCGGAAGAAGACTGGAGAAGATCAGGTGTATAGACAGTTTGACAAATGAAGTCCTAAGAAGAGTGGGTGAGAAGGGAACCATTTTGGATGTGATTATTTGGAGCAATGCAATCTGGATCAGACACACATTTAGGAAGAACTGTCTTCTGCATGACGTCATAGGAGGAAAGGTTGAGGGAAGAGAAGCTTAGGAAGGAGGAAAATTCAAATACTGTATGACTTGAATGAAAGAAGAAAATTCTGAAATAAATTATGTCATTCTTAACTAGAGCTGTACAGGCAGTCTAGTTATAAGGATATTGATGAGTACTTGAATAATTAAATCCATTAACACTTTTTTTCTTCTCTTATTAAATGTTTCCTTTCATACATTGTTTTTTATTTATTGATTGTTGAGGGTATTATTTTTATTGTGATGATGTTAAATCATTGTTGGATATATTCAGAGTACCACAAGGACCAGGTAAGTCAATGAAAGTTTGTTACTGTCCTACTATACTCAGTAGTCCTGAGACTAAGGTTTGTGCACTGACCAAGTTTATTGATAGCCTGAGCCAAAGTATGTGTTTCATATTATTCAGAACTCTGATTTTTTAAATATTATTATTAAAACCCCAAGATTTCATTTAATTAATGAGTATATATTTGTTGACCCTAAATATACGGGTTGTGTTTACATGTGTGAGCTTAGCCAACTTATATTTAGTGGATATTTTTATTATGTTTACTGAAATATTAAGAAGTGACATACTCAATCGTAAATAATATGTATTTATATGACTCATAGTCAGTTTCCTTTAGCAATAGGGTCATAAGTAAGTTATACACATAAAGATCAATTATATTTTGTTTAAATTTAATAATAAACAATTGTTAGAAAACAATAGTGTACAGATCAGGATTGGAATCCAATAACGAATATCCCGAGTTCTGATAGTTCTGATATTTGAAAATATTTATATTTCATTTCTAAATAAAAACAAAGCTGAGGTTTAAGTGGATGTCAATCAAAACTGTTTCAGAGAATCAATCAAGTGACCACTGTGTCACTAACCCGCCTAAGATTTAGCCACAACTTTACACTTTATCTTGAAAGATGATTTAAATATAAGTAATAAGAATGAGGAGCGTAGCTTATAGCTTACCTGGTTGGGATTCAAACTAGGCCTAGGTAAGATCCCAGACTTCGAGATATTAGATGTTCTCAAAACTTGGGCAAAAAAAATTATATAATGGAATTTTCTGGAAAAAATTATATTAAAAAGTTACAATTATTAACAAACATCCATTCATGTCCCTTTTGTATTTAATGTTGATTAACAATGTTATTAATTTACTAAAGTTAAACTAACTTATCTTCCGCTAAGTGTACACTAAGCTTAAGTCTCTTATTTTAAATAGGGTGCCTTGTCAAATCGCTGCAAGAATAGTATTCAAGCTTAGCCTATATTCTGCTAATTTTAAAGGTGTTTATTCTCATTGAATGTCACGGTTAGCTTATTAATCCTCCAAAAAAGGATTAGAGAGCTGTTTTGTTATGGATGTAAAAATCAACCTCAAGTCGGTATGAATTTCAATATTATCTTAAACTTCATCTTCTCCGAAACTTCCCTCAGACTTTACACTAATCACATTACCACTAACGGATTAACTTCCATTAGTATTTTCACTGCCATACAAAGTTAATATTACAAAAACAGTGATATTGCAATTTCTTCCCCTTGATTGGAGGGTTGTAATATCACAGTTTTTTACCCCCTTAAATTATTCTCTTTAACAGATATTTTAGTAATATTAATTTATTTTCATATTAAAGTAAATTTTATTCAGTATAGAGCTACTAGTACATTAAGTTATTATTAGCACCGCGTCTTACTACCCGTTCGGGTTATACGCACTTACGCTAATGTGTAATGGAAGGGTGATTGTGAGATGAAATGGAGGACCTACAGTTTAACATGGAATCCGAACCACGGTGGAGGCCTGGCATTCCCCACATTCACAAGATGGTTAAGTTAAAGTTCAAGTATTTCTGTTTTATTCTCATAGCAAGTTGTCAAGATTACCCCTGGCGGACCTCAGATTCTCACACTTTCGGCTTTCCATGTGTGCATCGAGGAACAATAGGATTGCGTTAACAACTTCTTGGGAACTCACACGTCTCTATCTAGTCCACAGTCAACACAACTCACCATATCATCAAACATTTCCAACCTGTGGCCAGCTCAGTTTAGTTTAGTAAAATGTCTCCATCTCCTCCTAACCTTCCACCATTCTTCTTCTCTCACACAATTTATGTTATCTATTCCACCCATCTCTTTCTTGGTCTCTTTCATACATACTTCATTTCAATCACTCTCTCCTTTTCCATCATTACACGTCCATACCATCTCAGTATTGCTTTCTCTATCTCATGTACTCCCACTTTTCCCCGATAACTTCATTCCTTATCTTGTTTCTCCTTGTCCAGTGTAGGTATGGCAACGAAAAGACTTAATTTTCAATTCTATCTGAGAATGTGATATTTTTCTAAATTTGAAAAGGGAGAGATGCTATAGCAAAACTGATTGGCACAAAAACATAATTTTCTTACCACTATTGACATTTATACAAGTATACCTATTGACATGGGACAGTTAATAGTGCCTTCAAGAAATTAAATTTTAAAAAATGGTAAAATCCCCATATGGGAGAATAATCTGCTGATGATACTTCGCTAGTTGTGTCATTTAAAAAATTACACAAATGCTGTTAGAAAAGCCAAGCTTGAATACACATCTCGCTTATTTGGAGTGGAAAATGGAATTTGTAGTTGCTGGAAAAATCTCCATGGTATGGGGATTGGTCAAAATAAACTTACCTATGATACTGAGATAAGCCCAGACACATCTAATGAGCAATTCACAGCAGACTGACCCTTGAGCACAACCCTTTCCTGGTGCTAATTATCCAAACGATAACATTATATCTTTCACCAGTGACAACTCAGGATTTAATTAAATCCAAGGCGAATGGGGTTGGCGAAATTTTAATTAGCTTCTTTTACCTTTTATCACCACTCCAATAACCAATATTTTTAACTTCTCGCTTACTAATGGTGTCTTCCCGAGTCTATAGAGAATGGCTTATGTTATCCCTGTACCCAAGATTAACAACTTGACTAGTGTTAGGGACCTCCGTCCTATTTTATATTCTCCTTACTCTATCTAAAGCGCCCGAATATTTGGTGCACACACCTTTTTGACTTCATTAATGAGCAAGCTTTGCTAAAACAGTTTCAATCCGGTTTTCGTCCTAAGCATATTACAGCATCGGCATTATTAAATGTAGTTGATGACATTCGTCTCGCTATGGATGACAATAATATTACTATACTCACCTTACTTGACTTCTCGCAGGCATTTAACTGTTATCACATGAGTGCTACTACTTAAATTGTTTAGTCGTATAGGTTTTCTTTGAGTGCTATGCAATGGATGATGTCTTATCTGAGTGGGAGGCAGCAGAGCGTGAACGTTAATGGAAATTTCTCCTCGTGGCTACTGGTTAGGACCGATATCCCCCAAGGCTCTATCTTAGGCCCACTTTTGTTCTAATTATTTATTAATTATTTACCTGACAAAATCTCTCATTGTATCACCTTTAAGCAGATAATTTACAGATTTATATCTCTTCCTGTTCATTGGAAATAGAAACAGCTACGCTTTAATTAAATTCAGATCTCAAGGCCATACATTACTTGTCCGAGCAAAACAACCTTTCTTTGAATCAAAATAAATCAAATGGTATTTTTATTGGCTCCAAAATGTCATCTAAACTTGAATGGTCAACTCTGAACCCATGTCCATCTCGGCTACCTTACGTAATGTAGGCCTTATTATTAATGAAATCCTGACTTGGACTGATCATGTGACTGCTATAGACAAAAAAAAACTTTAGCTACAATACATACTTTAAAGACAAGTAATTCTTATCAGTAAATATCATGGTCTTGGTGGTTCAGGCACTTGTTCATTTTGATTGTGATGTATTTAGCGACTTAACGGAAATTCTGGCCACTCGACTTCAGGGGCTGCATAATGTGTGTGTTCGATATATCTTTAATCTGAAATATCGGGACCATGCTACTCCAGACTTGCGGAAGCTTGGTTGGATGAGACTTGAACAAAGTCGTGAACTACATTCTCGTTTACTGCTGTACATAGTAATTTTGACTGGCTTACCCAGTTACCTGGCCTCTTGATTTCAATTTCAACAAGTACAGGGGGGTTCCTGCACTCGCTCTCAGTCAGCCGACTTGCTCTGTGTATGCAAAACTAATTTTTATTTAAAATCTTTCACTATCTCATCTGTCCTAGCCTGGAACAAGTCACCTGTAGACTTTGCAAATGTGAATGGACCATCTGAGTTTAGAAACAAACCCACAAATCACAATATCTCAAGCATGTGAGCTGCGGCATAATACATGTGTAAGAATGTCTACTTATTTTATTTAATCTCTTGTTTCCACTACTGATCTAGAGATACTGTGTTCAAGTTAATTAATGTTTTGGTTGTTGTTGTTTTTTACATGAATATCTCATTGCAATATTGTATATGTTTTATGTTCATGCGTATGTTTTTCCTGAAACACTTGTCCCCTGTGTTTTATTTAATGATAACAACACTAGTCAACAAAGTTAAACTTTTTTTTTTCTGTATTTGGTTTGTAAATGGGTGAATATAACTAGTTTTTGGGTGCTGAATTCAGTTGAAAAGTCAGATTCTCTTTATTATGTCACATTTCCAAGATACAAAGCCCCAATACAATACATGTCCAAAAGGTCGTAAAAATAATCATAGTCCGAGAAATTTTCTAAGTCCGGAAAGTCGTAAAAATATACAACATTAGCAACTATTTACCATTTTAAATACAAACAAAACATAGCCCTCAGAACTCACCTATGTTTTCTTGATAGCGTAAAAAACTAATTTAAACCAACAAAATGCACTAAAATAATCCACATTAAGCCATATTAATATTTACAAAGTTTATTGCCATTTTTCTTTGTCAAGCTAATTAAAACCAACAAAAAGCACTCAAATAATCCACATTAAGCCATGGTATTATTATTTACAAAGTTTAATGTCATTTTTCTTTGACAAAATGAGATGATGATGCTTTTCTTGTGTAAGGTGTTTCATCAGTCTCCCTAAAAAGAAACCCAACAGTAATCAACCATCATCGAAGGTAACGATGCTCCATGGTTAGGATATCTTGGTGAAAGCATTCACTCTGTTCGTCACTAACAACACCACAATTTTCTGGGAAAAAGTCAAGATGCGAGTGTAAAAAGTGAATTTTTAGTGACATTCTACACCCCATGTTCTTGTAGTTGTCCGAAATATTATTAATATTATTATCACCGCGTCTTACTACCCGTTCGGGTTATACACACTTAACTTAATGTGTAATGGTAGGGTGATAGTGAGATGAAATGGAGGACCTACAGTTTATTGTGGTATCCAAACCACGGTGGAGGTCTGGCATTCCTCACATTCACAAGTTGTGATTAATACACAACTTGTCAAGAGGTGAAGGAAGGGTTTACTAATCAGATAAATCTGTGCCGGGACCGAGGATTGAACCCTGGACCCCAGCACAAAAGTCCTACACCTTACCCCTAGACCACCTAGTTGTCCAATAGACCACACAATATGGAAACATATTTATTGTCTCTTCTGTTGTCCAATAAGTCGTAAACAATGGCTCTGAACAAGGACCAAGCAGCTAACTCTATATTTGTAAGCTTAGCATCAAAGGTTGGATCTTTCAACAATGCCCTAATTTGTGGCCCAATAAATATAGCTTCTTTTAGCTTTGCTTCACTCAACTTGAGTAACATTTTTATCAAACGATTAAAGGTCTGACCTTCTTTATCAAGAGCTTTTACAAAGTTCTTCATCAAGTCTAACTTTATATGAAGTGAAGGCATAATTACTTTTCTCGGCTGCCATTCATAATCTTTATAGTTGATTCCCTTCATCAGCAAAGCCATAATTTCATAAGTTTCCCTCATGTCCCCGCATGCACCGATGGAAATTTGTTGCCATATGCAATAGCGGCGCTTTTAAGCTTGCTTTAGATGAATCATTAAATATTCTCACTCATGTGGATTATGTTGAATACCCAACTCCATCATCAAACCATTCACGTCTGCACGTGCGCGCGCGCGCGCACACACACACACACACTGAATTCTTCATTTCAAAATATCCCGACAAACAGCTATTTCTTGTTCTAAAACTTGAAATATTTGTACCTTGCTCTAGAAGGTTCCATTGTTGCAGTCTATAACCCAACAGTTCAGCCTGCTGTTTAGAAAGTTTCAAATCACAGACCCAATCGTTCAGTCCCTTCTGTTCTATGAGGTGAGGCGATCTGTCATGGGTTTCAGGAATGTACTCTTCCAAAGGTCATGCGGTAGCATATGGCTACAATCCTTGAAGAATGGACTAAGAAAAATGTATACAACTTACCCCGTTTCACCGGCCCTGTGTCTAGAACTACGAGACGGGAAGAAAACATAAACACTACCGAGAATAAGCACGCCGCGAGGAAAACTAGCTGCTGTTCTCAAGTTTCGATCGGTGACCACCAGAGCGCACCACACACATGGATAGTCCAAAGAGTTTAAAATGTGAAGAGATGTTGTTCTTCCACGTTCTCGAAGCGTCGGGATGTTTGGAGTATATGGTAAAGGTTTCTGTTGTCATGCACGTTCCCCCCTTTGGTGATCCATAGGTTTAACCCCACCTTTTATCTCATTCTCTGGGGTTTTTGTATATATGTATGTCCGGCGAGGCTATGTATGGCGACTCTTGGATTTAGGCTTGGACGAAGGTATTGGAAGCTAAGGCTTCAGGATTGTTAAAATGTAAGATCTAAATTCTTTTTCGACTTAATGTTTTTTTCTGGTTATTAATTTTTATTTACCCTTAAACTTTTCAAAACTCTCTTTTGGCTTCATTATATAAACTTTGTAATGAGGGACTTATGATATATGTAGGTTTTGATCAGTGTTAAACTTTGGGTTAATGAATTTGTATGGATCTCGATACTTCATGGAAATCAATATATAATACATTTATGTGGATATCAATACTTTATTTATTTTTTGAGATTATCGATTATTTTGTAGAACTCTCTCTCGACCTAATTGTGAGAAAGAAGATATATTATTATAAAGGTTATTAATGGTAATTTTGGGACTAAATTTTCTTTAACGAGGATTTTTGAGTTTTAAAAATGAAAACAAATAAATTTCACCTGTTGTTAAAGTGTTTATTCTGGGGAATACCTATTGGCCATATGATGGTACGATTTTGTAAGCTCTTAGGGCCAATTTTATAGTCAAATTTAGTACGCCTCAAGTGCGGCGCTACACTAAGTACATGACGACACCTACCTAAACCAGAAAGGAATGGGCCAGTTTCCTATGCAAGAACGGCCCATTCCATTCGAGTTTAGGTAGGTGTCGCCTTGTATTTAGTGTAGCACCGCACTTGAGGCATACTAAACTTGACTATGAAACTGGCCCTTAGTGTATAATGGGAATATGTATAGAAGTATAAGAAATAATGAGGAAATTTTCATGGACTCATTTTGTAACTTATGAAGGTAGATATGAATTTCATAATGGATATTTTGTTTTGACAAAGATCACGTATCTTTACAAAACTTGTAAGGTGTGGAAATAATTGATTTAGGTATTATTGTTCTCTTTTGAGTAAAACCCTTACTTAACTATGGCACAATGTGTTTCTAGCAGCTTCTTTTAAAATTCCTAGCAGTTTCTTTTTAAAATTCAAAATGGAGTAATTCATTGTTTGTGTTATTTGTACTCTCTTCTTCTTTGTGTTTGGTAAAGGTAACAATGTCGAAATATTATTCTATTGGTGTTAAAATGTGTGTGACTACTTCTACTATAGAAGACAGACGAAAGGAAGAAGATGTAACCTTTGTGCATTAAATTCTTCCCACATTTTTCCTCTTTCCCTAGGTGGGCTTTCTTCATCAAATTTATTCTTGGTAGTTTATTTTTCCTTTTTTTTTAGTTTTATTAATTTCCTTTATTATAAAATTAACTATGATATTGTTTTTTACTTCAAGCATTATAATTCATAATTAAAATCTTTTCACCAACTCTACGGCTATAATAATAATTTTAAGATCTCTATATATTGTTCAAACTTATTCAAATGATAATGCTTATACTTTAATATATTTAATTATGATACTTTTAAATAAACATCAACAAAACTACTCCAAGTCTTTTCAATGCTAAAAATAATATAACTCTATAAGGAAAACCTCTTTTCGCTTTATGAGGTAATTGTATTATATTTGGAAGAAGGTATAGGAAAGGTGTATAGAAACATATAAAAGGGGGATGAACACAATATGGCCTTTAAGAGACAACCATTACCTCCTTGTCCATTGGCAGCAGTGTAAAGTGTGAACTGTGTTCTTTTCATTGTAAAGGCCATATTGTGTCCGTCCCCCTTTTATATGTTTCTATCCACCTTTCCTATACCTTCTTCCCAATATAATACAATGCTAAAAATAGAAATAATATCTTAGGTTTTGTGTGTTTTAGTATATCTTTAGTTTGGGTACATATTTATATATTTAATTTTCCTTGAGGGCAACCGTCATATTATTCCCGTAACTGGTGTGAGTTGCGTGCTCTGGGTTTTGAAGGTCAATCTCAGGTATTCAAAACACAAGAACTCCAGCCGCTCACTCCTATTGCCTTTGTTTATTTGTGATTTGAACCTCCTATTATGTTATGATGTTGCTAAGGACAGTTCAATGCATCTTCTGGTTCACTTTCCTCCGATGGTTCTGATGGAGTGGTTTGCAAGTGACAAGCACGAACAGGTAAGCATTCCCCATGAGGCACAGAGATATGAACTGAAGAAACATTAGGATATTTAAATGTATGTTTAGTTTTACTGGAATGTCCTGCAATATTTGTCAGGCAAAAATAACAGGTCATGTGATCTTTTGGCTCGCGCCAAACCATTGGAACAGTAAACGGCATGGCTCGGCGGTTTCCTTTCATCCATTCTATAAGGGTAATTGTGCAGGTTATGCAAGCAATATGAGGTGCAAAGGGTTTATCCTGATCTCCAAGAGCACAATCGAAGCACAGTTTATAAACCTACTTAACTGTGTCAGTGATTGGCTTTCTTTGGCTTTTTGGAGTGAACTTACCAGATAACTATCAAAAGTTATCAATGTGGTTTACACAACCACGAAGTTTAGCAGTTGCCATTATGTTAAAAACACTGTATTAACTATAACCTAAAAATATCAGAATGTCTCACTAGTTCACACAATAATACAAACCTAGGTATCAATAAAGAGAAATATACAAAGTGACTAACACCATCCATGTTTCAACATGGACTAAACAGCAGGGCTAACGTGACTACCTGAATCACCTCTAACGGCCAATGGCAGTGCCATTCCCCCTCAAATAAATTGCCCTGCCATCTAGTGACTATTTTTAGAACTTCTTGCATCCAAATACAGAGTGCAACCAGCATAGCCAGTGATAGTTCATGAAAAAAAGATAACACAAACACAAAAATCTAAAAGATAATAAAAAGAGTAGTAAAAACCTCAAATATCTTAAAAACCTCACATGATAAGAGCATTTCCAAGGGTAGATTCAGATTCTACAACAAAAAAATATAGTAATCAATGTATCACACACAAGATGCAAAATGGCTGTTAACCAGTGTAATTGATAAATGTAGTGTAATGTTAACTTAAGACCTGGTTAAATATAAGAGAAGGCTTAGGCCTTAACTTCGCCATGTATGATGATGATGATGATAATGATAAACCTGCTAAAAATAGCAGATAAATACACAAGATAAAATACAAAATAAAAATATTTTAATTCTAAAAAACACAAAACACTTCAAATTTTATTTTTATATACTAAAACATTAAAAGATTTATAAAAATAAAGAAAAAGGAACAATAGATTAATAAGTGTAGAATTAACATAGAAAGCCCACCTAGGAAAAGAAGAAAACTGTGGGTAGACTCCAATGCACAAAGGTGACATCTTCTTCCTTTCGTCTGTCCTCTATAGTAGAAATGCTCACACACACATTTAAACACAAATTGAGCAATATTTCGTCATTGTTGCCTTTATAAAAAAAAAGAAGAGAAGAGGGAGACATTTTAGTAGTATTCCCTCTTCTCTTTTTGTTTATATTACTCAATTTTTTGTTAAAATTTGTGTTTAAATATAAGTGTGACCACTTCTATTATAGAAGACTGAAGAAAGAAAGAAGATATCACCTTTGTGCATTGGAGTCTACCCACAGTTTTCTTCTTTTCGTAGGTGGGCTTTCTTCATTATATTTAAATTATTAGTCTATTTTTCCTTTTTTCTTTATTATTATCAATTTCCATTATAAAATTATTTAGTCATTGGGCCAGCTCATTTTTAAATAAAACCTTTAAAAATAAATCTCAACATAAAACAAGAATGAATAAATAAATAACTCAATTTGCACTGTTGCATAAGAAATAACGAAGGTCACCATTAAGTCAAGAACCAAGCAGATAGGGTCATACTTGCGACACTCCACCAAAATGTGGCACACACTAAGAGGAGCTCACAAAGATCACATACTAGATGTGGATTCACTTTCAATAAAAATCCATGCATTAGAGAAAAACATTATAGAATATAAGAGCATTATATTAGGTCGATATAATCTTGACTAAAATAGTTAAGTGCTGTCAACATTTTATTTGTTAGTATGAGTTAAAGCAGTTAAGGGATACAAAACATGCACTTTAATCCTAAAATAAACACAAAACACTTTAAATTTGTTGTTTATGGGTGATAAATATAATAGAAGTGTACATTATATTTGAAGTACAAATAGAAAGTACAATTGCCTTTAAAACAATGACAGAATCGTTCTTGCTTATGTGAACATTATTTTTACTAAATGGAAAATAGAACTCAACTTTACGAGCATGTTTACATGGATGTCAGTGCTAACAAACTTTTGTTATAAATAAAGCTTATGTTAAGTTCTAACAAATACAAAATGAGACATTGTAAAAATGGGCCTGATTATCGTTACAAAAGACATGTAAAAATATAATCAATTTTTTTGTCTTTCATGAGGATTAATTTACAAAATCTAATAGGGCAATATAAAACAGATCTAAACTAAATATATATCTAAACTAAAGACTAGAAAAACACTTAAATATTGGAACTTATAAAATGTTTTTTTAAAGTAGAATGATATTTCCTTGAAAATATTTGACATGTTCAACTAGCAACATATGTTCTAAAATTTAGGGCTGTGCAAGTAGGTGTTTTTCACTTTGAGTTTAGTTCGAGTCGTAATATTTGTAAAAGAAATAATCCAATTAAAATTTCTGTAACAGATTCATGCATAAACCACATATAAATATAGGTACATATACAATAAATTAGATCTTCCAACAACCTTTACAATTAGGAGTGTGCAAGTATTGGAAATTTTGAATAAATAAAGGCCAAATATTTTAACTTTTGAATAGCAATGTCGAATAATAAGATCAAACAATAGTGTGTAATGATATGGATTTTTCCTGTCTTTTTAATATTCGCGATCATATTTTAAAGTAAATATAATAATATTTCTTCTTTTCAG